>CP054667.1:61346576-61467349 GCA_013348765.1 Carpinus viminea
AAATCGAGGCAAAATTAAATTGACTTCTACTTGTGGGGTGTGGTGAAATCTACAAAGTTATTTTGAAAGCAAATGAATAATTTCATTAAAAGGCTATATGAAATGGGAGCCATGCCTTATGGTACATATTGCTGGGTAGTTAAAAAACCTCTCTCTATTTTTTGTGTATCAACACTGAAGTATTGAGCTACAAGGACAATGGCACCAAGAATGACCTACGTATCCTATTGAAAAAATAATCAACAGCTGCCAAGCTGGCATGAATGCTGAAATAAAGGGGTATCCTGAACCAGAGTTTTGCTTGTAGCAAGTATCTGAAACCTATTGTATCAGAATGATCCAGCTGGAAGGATTGTCCTTTCGGGCCAGAAGCGTCATTTCTGTGCCTTATAATACTATTTTCTTCACCTGATGTTCTGGTCCCTTCTTTATCTTTGGTGTGCTTGGACATTTATGCCATATATAAGTCTAGTATGTTTGAAATATCTGCCATCCACATTATGAATGCTTTTTCTTTATTTTTTGCACTTCTCTACTTTCATGTCATTGTAGTCCTTCACTAGGTAAATGGCTGTGTTATCTGCCACTTGAAGATCAAAGGACCACCCACAGTTGCATTTCCTGCCATGCTCCTTGACTCCTTTCCTTAATACCCCTTACTTGCTTTAAACACGACTGCGCCATCTTCCCCTACAGTTTGGTTATCTTTTGGCTTTTGCTCAGCATCATCTCCCATTTCCTCTCTTCCTTTCATAGCATGAGCATCATACCCTCAGTGAACCACTCTTGTTCATCGCTGAACATCTCTAATGTTGCAGGAAGGAGGATGATGAGATGGATGGATGGATGGAAAAAAATAGAAAATGTAATAAGAAAAAAAATGCACATTCATGGATAAAATTGTTATTTTAAATAGTTGGTGACGAACATTTAATACCAATGATTGAACCTTTGAGGCTGAGTGATGTGAGTAAAGTGGAATGAGTTTACGAGGAGGAAGGTGGAAAGAATTTTGATTATGGTATAAAGAAAGAGATAATATTGGTCTATGCCTCAATGCCTAATTGACCCATACTAAGTACAGTAGACAGATCTTGGGCTATCACATTAGCTTTAGTAGCCTGAATGCCATTAGCTACTAGCCATGTCGACAATAGGGTTGATGCTAAAATTCACATGCCTGACAAGGCAAGGCATCCTCCAAGACTAGAATCCATAATAGTGGAACTAGGGCTAGAAATTTTGACTTGATCTGCCAACCTGGCATGAACTATTGCTGGTTAGGGTTGAGGGGTTTGACCCGTTTAATTGAATGGGTAGAGTTAGGGTTGACCTATATAGTCTTTATACTTATACTTCGATGTGACTTGAACCAGCCACATGCTATTTAGGGTTGACAATTTGTTACTCTACTTGTGAACCCGACATGAACCTAACACGGAATTAGTGGGTTAGAGTTGAGTGATCTGACCCGTTTAATTAAATGGGTTGGTTTAGGGTTAACTTATATAGTCTTATGTTCATGCTTTGACACGACTCAAACTTGATATGTGAACATGAATTGTCACCCGTAGTTGGAACCAAAATCGGGATGCCTTGAGGTGGAGACTGTTAGCACTACTTAATCCCTAGTAACAACCGAACTTGGGTGTTGGGGGATAGACTATGATTGCTCAACCTTGCCAACTAATGAGGTTACAAATGAGTCTGCCTTAGTAACTAAGTCATTGGAGTGGAGGCTCTCGCTAAAGGAGGGTGCCTGAAGTGCTAGTAGCGGCTGGGAATCAAAAACCAATGTTGACAAGAGACTGCTATTGAGAGACTCTTTATTGAGATACCCCTCAAGACGCTTAGATTCTCTTTTTGATCTCCACCCGAAAGGGTGGCATTGCCTCTAGGGAGTTCCTTCAAAGCTATTGGGGTGGTAGTGGGATGAGTTGAATGAGTACTCAAGCTCGCGTTTGCACTTGAGCCTGCAGAGTATGCCCTAATGCTCCTCACTTTCCACATGAGATTTAGATCTGGGCTGAAATAGTTGATGGGCCCAATTGATACAAGGTGGTAAATTTACTTTTTGTAAGATCATAATATCTAATAAACTTGAATGATATAATTATAAGAATAATTAAGTTATTACTTATGAAAAAAATAATAATTAATTAATAATTAGCATAGATTTATAAAAAGCTATAAAATTGTAGTGATGGTGTTTAGTCTATCTGAGACAAGAATAAGTTAATCAACCTGCTTGTTTGAGTTTGTTTTAAAAAATAAATGAACTATGCTTGAGTGTGTAATCTATCTTTGTTGAGGGCTTGAGCTTGCCTTGTACTTGAAATAAAATTAAATAAATCAATTTTGAACTTTTAATATTCGGCTCGATTACAACATCCAATGTATGAATTACTTCTCTTAATTTTATTGCTCAATAACATGTATATTTACTATTCAAATGAATATCATATTTTTGCATACTGTTTTTTAACAATTTTCCTTTTTTGCCCCCGCAAATTGGCTCTGTATATATATATATTTTGATTAGTGAAGAATTTATTGACAACAGCCAGTTTAACCCAAAAACAGGGTTTATCCCGTGGAATTAAGTTTTAAGAATCATGATTGTTCCTCCATGTGCTGTGTGCTAGGGCCTTTTTTATTTCTGGTGCTCTTCTTCTTTTAACTGATTTTTCATTGTCTATCTAAAAACTTTTGGGAGCTGTTCAACAGGGTGAATCTGGCTATGTGAATAAGCTCATGAATACATTAATTTTCTAGTGGGTTTATATCTTTGCCCCATGGATATTTTTTCTTTTGACTTGTTTTTTGGCCAAGGTAATGCGTTAAAATTTGGAAATTTGGTATGCTTGCGGCAGTTGTATGATTGTTTGGGTTTTTTTTTTAGTTCATTTTTTCAGACACGAAATGTTGTTTTGTATATAATCTTTCATAATTCACACCATCTTCTGCATGCCATAATTTCATGAAATACACTTTTCTCGATATATTGGATTTTTAATCAGACCTATGGTTAATTTGGCCCTTTTCCATGACTCAGTTCTGCCAAATCTTAGTATTACAGTATTACTGATTGACATATTACTTCTTTCCAGACTAACTATTTCATTTAAATGAAAATAAAAAGAGACATGAATGTGTGTCAACAGTAATCTGATTACATTTATTCTTGTAGCATTCTTTCAGCAGAATTTATGCGTGCTTCAATACATGATGCTGGAGGTTCAGATGTAGTAATTTTGTCCCAAGTGAAAGCAAGGGCTTCCGTTCCAATAAATGGGAAAGATGATGATGTAAGCTAAGTGGCATATATATATAATATTTTTAAATTTTTTTCTGCCTTTGAACTTTAATGTGCTGGTTCTTCTATTTGGTACACTTAACAAATCTTGCATCCATGCTAGAGATTGTAATTTTCTCCATTGGATTGCTTTTTACTGATCGGAGGAAACATGTCTTGAATGTCCTTTTCAATTGCTAATATATTCGGGAATACTAGCCAATAATATCAAGCCTGTGAAGGCTTTCAAGTTTGGACAATGAAACAAACAATCATCTTAGCTGGAACACTGTGATTCTATTCAAAGTTCTACATTCATTTATAGTTTTTAACATAAAAGGCTGACTGCTGTTCCTAATATGCAAGTATCATTGTCTTGGCTACTAATGTTCCATCTTGTTCCACAAGCAGCTGTCAATCATATACCCAGTGGTGGTTCTGTCTGACCTTTTGGGTTAGGGTTATCTTCAGTTGTCGCTTATGTTTCAAATTTTTGATGATCACTTGCTTTAGCATAACATCATAATCCCGTTTGCACCTTTATATTCTTTTCTGCCTTATATCTGTTGGATCTGAAAAATTCGGATAACAGCTGGTACTGAAGGTCCTCAAAGAAATATTATATTCTAATATACCTCATAACTGTAATATTATATTCTAATGCTATAAGATTGTCCTCATAGCTGTAATATTATATTCTAATATTCCCAACCATTTTCAAAACTAGAACCTCCTTTATGATTGACAATTCTATTTTTAACATATCTTAGATTGGAGTTATTTGTCTTCTATTTTATCTACAGCTTCTCCCCTTTCCTCAATTTTCCCCTTCTTGGTAAACATAAATTTGGCTCATAAGTCTGGCTCATACTATGCTCCTTCTGTGGTTCACAACGCTAATGGTTTCACTATTTGGAGCTTTTGGTGCCTGAAATACAAGATGATTTTTTTACTTGTTTGGTTGAGTGCCCTGATTGTTGCATGCACTTCATTTCCTCATGCTTAACATGCATACAGTCGCATGTTTTGAAATTTTGGTTAACCGTTTTCTTCCATCTTACGATTGCTTTTGTCCTATTTGTTTTTTTTTTACAAGTATTTTATTTAGAATTTTTGTGACTTCCAGGACTAATTTTGGATGAAGCCATGAACTGATAACTGAATTGACATGTCAGCAGGTTAAGTTGGATGAAGAAGAGACCACTAATTTTCGAGATCATCTTCTTCCTGTCATAATTGGATTGCTCAGAACTGTGAGTAATTGTTTGCAGATGTCCTGAGATTGTGTTTAGACTGTTACCTATAGTACTAAGCATTTTTTTTTGTGGCACACATCTTGTTTCTGATAATAAAGTAGGAAAGTTTGTTAAGCTGCGAATTTGGTGAAGTTAATGTTGCTCGACTTTGATTAAACATGCCTTTGGCTGTAGTTACTTGTAAGAGACTGCAATGTCTAAAACATTATAGGAAGTGTAAGAGTGATCAATACTCTTTGCTTGGTTGTGATAATTATCAGACTCCCATTTCATAGCGAGATGTATTTGGTGTCATATTCCTACACATCCCTTGTCCCTCTTTTTATTTTATTTTTAAATCATCCATTCAATCTACAGGACCCATGTATGGGTCTCACATATTCAATGGTGTATTTGCACATCTTTTGTTTGGAGATTGACAAGATATGTGTAGGAAAATCAAACCAAACATTTCTCTTTCATATCCATGCATCCTACATGGTAATGCTGGCTGATTACTAACCCTCAAAAAATGCCTTTTTTGCCTCTCCTCTCTCTCTCTCTCTCTCTCTCTCTCTCTTCAGCTTGTCCTGACATTCCTTAGCTGTCTGATAGTTTCTCTAGCAATGACATTAGCTTAGTTTATTCTTTTTGGTATCCTGCAATGGGGTATTTGAGTTGGCTCTACATGGAAGCTAAGTCATTTGAGTTCACATTAGAAGAGGGGGTTTTAGTCTTATGAGTTTTCAAAAGGAGTAGGGGCATCGTGCACTCTATATCCTTGGTAGAGTTAGCGTGAATTGGTTGTTGGCCGCCATGGAAGATTTGCTTCTAGCAGAGGCCTCGAAGGAGTTTTTGAGATCCTCTAGGGTAGTTTCTAAAGCCTTTATCACCCAACGGTGTGCAAAGAAGTTTGGATGATATTTGGTTGTCGTGGAATACGGAGGCAGCTTTTGGAGGGGCTTTGTGGTTGTATGAGAAGGCAGAGGTGGTAGGGGATGGTCAGCATTTGTTCTTGAGTTATGGAAGATCCTTGACATTTTCCAGATATATTTCAGCTATAGTTAAAAAGCTCTTCATCCTAGGGTAACCCTTGGTGGTACTCTATGTCTCGCTCAAATGTGCGTCCAAGGGCATCGATGGTGCTTGCCTCGACAAATGATGTTGATAATAGGTCGTATCTTAAGGTTTTGGTAGGATTGGGGCAGTGTACGACGAGCAACACATCACTTAGGGAGGGCTACAAGCCTACAACCAACCCGATGATACAGTGTTGCAAGTACAAAAGGCCAATGGTCGTGGAGTGCTTGGGGACACAATGAATCTTTGGTTTTATGCTGGTGCAAAATGCGTCACAAGTCATGGGAGCGGTTCAAGGGGTGGTGAGGATGTTAGTGGGGCCCTTCAAAATTTAAGAAACCAACTAGAGTTTTTAAAAGGGGGAAGTGTACTAGGTTATTGAGAGGTTGCACATGGGCCAAGAGTCCTTTGGGTCAGAGAGTTTAATTTGTTCTTAACAAGTCGTTGTAGAAGGAAGTCCAATAAATTGGCGAAGGTCCAACCTTCTAAAAAGACCTCTGTTGTAGCCCAAGGCCCAAAACCACCATCATTTGGCCAATCTAACTTTGCAAAAAATAGGAGCTGCCCAATTGCCACCTAAGTAAAATGCGTGTGAGGTATACAAGATAGATCCCCTAAAAGGGAGAAAAAGAAGAATACAAGTCCAAAAATTCAGTAAAATTAGAAAATTGAGGACAATTGTACACCATCATCCAAGCATAAAGAGCTTTGACCGTAATGGTCTTTAGCTCTACCACCGAAATCTCAAATCTTCAAAGTTTTTTGTGTTCCACTCTCTTCAAATGCACCATATTAGACACATTGGTGCCATTTTCAAGCTTCTAAAATGTTACGACTTCCCAACTAACCTCTCCAGCTAGCCAACCAATTTTTCACTCTTTTAGACATTACCACTCTACACCATAAAGAAGGAAGATCAAAACTCATAAGTTCTTGCCACTTCACAATCAAGAAGAAGAAGATGATCTATGGACTCCTCACCGATGTCAACTGTGGTGATGAAGATGACTATACCCCACTTGTCTTCATATACTGCACTATGCTATGCAAATGCTGAACGTGTTTAACTCGCATCAACCAAATACAGCAACCCAAAAATGGCAAAATGAGAAAAACATAGAAATAAAAAAAGAAGAATGAAGAAGTTTAAGCTACCCGAGGCAAGGGAATAATCAACCAAGTTCTGGTACCATGATAAGATGAAAGAAAATAGAAGATAACAAAGAGATTTCTTGTGGGGAGGTGTTGGTGATGAATTCAAGTTTCATTTGGTTAATTGGTCCCAGGTTTGTAAGCCTATGGAGGTGGGGGGATTAGGGGTAAGGAATATGATTTAGTTCAATTGAGCTTTGTTAGGTAAATGGTTGTGGAGGTTTGCCAATGATGTAGATGCTTGGTGGAGGAAATTGGTGGCGGTTAAATATGATATGACGAGGAGAGGTTGGTGTTCCAAGGAAGTAAGGGGAATCTATGGGGTGGGAGTGTGGAAATGTATTTAGAGGGGGTGGGATAATTTTAAACAGCAGGTGCGATTTGAGGTTTGAGATGGTTCTAGAGTGTTGTTTTGGCATGATGTTTGGTGTGGGGAGTTACCTTTGAAGATTATTTTTCCAGCATTATTTTCTATTGCTTGCGCAAAGGAGGCATGGGCGGGGGAGAATATGGATATAGCACATGGTATTATTCATTGGAATGTTACATTTTCTCGATCTGTTCATGATTGGGAAATGGAAGTGGTTTCACAATTTTTTAGTTACTGTATTCCCAACAGATCAGGCAGGGTGGTGTCAATAAAATTTGTTGGCTCCCATTGAAGAGGAAGAATTTTGAAGTGAAGTCTTATTATCGGGTAATGAGTAATTTGACACCGATTATTGGTCCTTGGAAGAGTATTTGGAAGAGTAAAGCTCCTCTGAGAGTGGCTTTTTTTGTGTGGACGGCGGTGTTGGGGAAAATATTAACCTTAGACAATTTACGTAAGAAGAACATTATAATGATGGAGTGGTGTGTTATGTGTAAGCACAATGGAAAATCAATTGATCACTTATTATTGCATTGTGAGGTTGCAATGGAGGTATGGAGCATGGTTTTTCAGTTGTTTAGTGTTACGTGGGTGATGCCAGGTAGGATGAAGGACTGTTTGGGAAGTTGGAGGGGACAAAGGGGTAACTGTATAGTTTTGCAAATTTGGAGAATGGTTCCTTTGTGTGTTATGTGGTGTCTATGGAGAGAAAGAAATGCACAGAGCTTTGAGGACCGTGAAATTGGACTCACTGAGTTGAAGAAAATGGTACTTCAAGCACTTTACTTGCGGAGAGTAATGTGGCATTCATCGCAAGCGTAAACGTTTGCTAAATTTTTAGATTTATGTGCTTTGTTTTCAGCTTAAAAGCTTTTGTATACTTGAGCCCTAGTGTATACTTCCTGTGTACTTAGGTTGCGCCCCTTTGCGCTTATTTATGAATTGATATTACCTATCAAAAAAAAAGAAAAAAGAAAAAATAAGGGCTGTATCTTACTATCAGCAGCTCTCAATCCATTCCACATATAAGGAGAATTAGTTACAATGATTGGGGAGAATATTCTGAGAATGATAGCTGGTAGGGACAGATTTCCTTCTAGAAGAGTACAATATATTGTAGCCTAGCATTCTGACAGGTATATTCAATATATACTGCATATGTCCCTTGTATATGTTGTGTTAAGGGACATGAATTTAACTATATTTCATGGTATCTTATTAATATGGGAAAAAGCACTTTTCAGCTTGAGGCTATGAATATTGGAAAGCTAGTATCGTACATGTATTGCCATTGAAGACTGGTCTTTTGCTAAATTTGATTTAAGTGATTTAGGAGACAAGACTTGAGTTTTGTATTTGTGTCAAACATCTCAGGAATTTAGTAGAAAAATTGTGTAAGAAGAGGTGAAAGCAATGAGTTTTAGAAAAAGAAAAAGGTAAGAAGCCAGAAGTTTTGTTGAAAATAAAATGTATCCTAATATTCAAAAATCTGCAGAAATTATGAATTCTGTAATATGATAAATGAATGAAGTTAAGCAGACTTTAATAAAGAGTTTGGTTTAGTAATTTGGGCCTGCTTGAATTTTTTTTTAAACATCTTGGCATGTTAGGTTGGAAATATTTTTTTGATAAGTAATTTACCCCAAGGAGGGGCATGCTAGGTTGGATATATTCAGCATTTTCCTTTTGATCCAAAGTCCATTTGCTGGTTTATGCTAACCAATGGTTCTAGGTGCTTTACATGTGATCAAATTATCGTCAATGTTCTTGACTACATTGTTATTAGACATGGTTACCTTCATCTTTTGAACATAATTATTTTCTATTCTTTAGAATTTATTGTCCACTCTTGAATGGTGAAGTTAGATCTGGATTCAATTTGGGTAAACATCTGATGTATGGTAACCAATAACAGGCTAAGCTCCCTTCTGTATTGAGGATATACCGTGACACACTTACTGCTGATATGAAAACTGCAATTAAGACTGCAGTTGCAGAGTTGCTTCCTGTTCTTGTTGTCCGGCCATTGGAATCAGATTTCACACCTGGAGAGCGAACAGTTGATGCAGATGGTGAGAAGTTTCTAACATTATTAGTCTGTCATGTTTATTAGCAATGAGGCACCTAATGTAATTATTACTTGATCATATACATTTTCTATATGATTAAATATCTGCCAATCTTCTCTACAGACACAATAGGTTCTTTTGTGCATGTGTTCTGTTTGTTTCAATCTTTTTGTGGTTGTGTGGTGACTTAGGTGGAGGTGCTTCACTCGCAAGCAAGTTGAGGAACCTGTCATCTGAAAGCTTTGTTCAACTTTTGAGTACTATTTTCTTGATTATACAGGTAATGTGTATATGACTATACTTGTATACTTTCTATGCATTTAGGTTAAATTTTAATTGACTGAAATGAAAAGAAAGAAAGAAAATGTTGAGTTTTTCACTTGTAAAGTGCATGCTTCATAATTTTATTTTTTTTGCTTTAGTTTTGAGACTAGAAACTGACCACAACCGACAAGTTTGCTTGAGTGAATTAGCATGTAATATTGATGGTAGTGAGTTAGCATTTAAAGATAGGGTTTGAACATGCCTTTGGTACGGTGACATTGAGGCTTTAAGACTTGGGTAAATTGGCAGCTTAACCAATTGATTGAATGTATGACCCAATTACAAAATTTATTTGTTGATATGATTGTAGATTGAAGCTGGTAGTTGCTTTGACAAAAAGACTGAAAGTGGCTTGTGATTTGAGAATTTAGAGGGGAATGATATAGTTGCCTCAGGGTATTTTGGGTTTCAGGGCTCTTTAATTGGGGTCTTTTTTGTGGGTTCGTAGGTTTTCCTGTGTATACTTCTTTTGTACTTAGGGTGCCTTACTTTTGTTATATACAACATTACTTATCAAAAAAATATTTAATTGATGTGTTTTTCAGCTGCAATGCTCAGCAATGTAACAGCTAGTTAAATTTGTTAAGAACTGTAGCAGCTAGTCAAATCCTTAGTGTTAAAATGGCTACTGGATGTGGAGCCTTTTTTTTTTTTGAATTTTTGCTAACTTTCCAAAGGAGCATCTAACTTTTCCTTGATAATTTCTATGCAAGTATGATGTAATATGATTTCTTTTCTTCTAGTGAATGCAGGCACATTTAGTGCGGGCTGCGAAGTGAAAAGGCCATCGAGTGGATCATGTCCAACATTGATGGTCACTATGCTGCTGATTCAGTTGCTGCTGCAATTGCACTTGGTGCTGCAACTGCAGAAACATCTCAAGACAGCGAGGGTGAAAGTTCTTTTCTTGCCATATTTACCTCAGAGAGTTGCCAAGGTTCCTTCATTTCAGGGAAAAGCAAATGATGCCACAAGTCCCTCAAATATGTCAAGAAATTTCAGGTGAATCCTTGTCCATGGTTATATTTTACAAAATTGTTCACATTTTATGAAACCTCAATTTTTAAGTTTTGGCGGAGGTGCTCATTTTGTTTGTATGAGATTAAATTTTGCTAGGAATTTCAAAATTGTTTTTCCTTTTTACACTTGCACATTATTATCCACTTGAAAATTAATATGGGTGAGGCACAGATGAAACATGATTGTTTAGTTAAGAATGGGGTGGAGGTGAGGTTGTGGGTCTAAGACTTGCTGGTTGTGTGTAAAACTTTTTTTGGATAAGAAATGTTATATAGAAAAATGCAAGGAAAATCTTAGTATACAAGAAGTATACAAGAGAACGCCTAATGGGGACTAGAGAAGAGAGAAAGAAAATCAGAAAAACTAATCACTAAAGGGGCAAGCCAAGCTTCCATTCGTGTGAATAGAGTAGTAAGAAAGAAATGTAGGATTCTCCAAGTTTCTTTCGGAATCTTCGAAAAATCTTCCGTTACATTCAGATCATAAGCACCACATGATGCAAAGAGGAACCATTTTTCAAACCACGGCACTATGAGGATGACCCCTTGACCACCAGCTTCGCAGAAGATTTGCTACCCCCCAAGGCATAGCCCACGCCAAGCCAAAACGACTGAGAAAAGCATTCCACAAGAATTGAGCACACTCAGAATGAAGAAGCAAGTGATCAATGGATCCTCATCCTTTTGCATCCCATATTTTTCTTCCTCAGATTATCTAGCGTGAAAATCTTGCCAAGAGTTGTCGACCAAACAAAGAAAGCCACTCTCGGCGGGGCTTTAGTACACCAAATATTCTTCCAAGGAAACGACTGCAATCTTTAGAAATAAGAATATTGTAGAAAGATTTCACTGCGTACTTCCCCTTCCTATACGGAACCCACCAAATTTTGTTGACCCCACCATCCAAATTATGAGAATAAAGGAGGCTATGAAACGAAACCAGATCATCCACTTCCCAATCATTCAACGAACGAAGGAAACTAACATTCCATTGACGAGAACCACTCGACCAATCAATGTTATCCGCAATGGAAGCCTCCTTATTACTTGCTATGCTAAACAGCCCTAGGAATGCCTCCTTAAGAGGCAAATTTCCACACCACACCTCCCCTCAAAAGCTGATTCTAGAACCATCACCTGGAATGAGCTTGGTATGACTCAAGAAACGATGCAAATCCCTACTGATATACCTTTATAACCCGACCCCATGGGAGCCAGCATTGTACTCGGGAGCGCCACCCCCCTCTCTCCGCCCCATACTTAGCCTCTACCACCTTTCTCCACTGAGCACTTGGCTCGCTCGCAAAATGCCACTGCCACTTTTCAATTAGCACATGGTTGAACAATCTTAAGTTATGAATGCCTAAACCCCTTTCTCGGATAGGAGAACAAACCTTAGTCCAATTCACAAGATGATGCTTGAATTCTTCGCCCATACCTCCCCAAAGAAAATCACATTGGATCGACTCAATGCAGCTAAGAGAGGGAATCGGAAGAGAGAGCAGAAATAAGTAGGGAAATTAGATAATGTAATTTTAATGAGAGCAACCCGTCCTCCCTTGGAGAGATACATTCTCTTCCAACTAGGAAGAGAGTGAATCGTCTTTTCCACCACACCATTCCAACTCACCTTATCTTTAAACCGAGACCCCAGCGAGAGGCCCAAATAAGGAAGAGGCCAAGAGCCAATACCACAACCCAAAACCTCCGCCAAGGCACTAACATTGTCCTAGCGCCAACGCCCAGATTTAGCCAAATTAACCTTAAGACCGGACACAAGATCAAAGCACACCAACAAGTCGCCTAAGGCTTGCACCTTATCCAAGGAGGCCCCACAAAAAGCAGCTATCATCCGCAAACAATAAATGTGAAATGTGAAGCTGCTCACTCCCCTAGCACCCACATGAAGCAAAATAAGATTATGATCAATCGCAGCCTTAACCATTCACTAAAGGCCTCATCACAATAACAAAGAGAAATGGGAAAGAGGATCACCTTGCCTAACCCTCTCTCAACTATTGAAAAACCAGCCGTAACTGTTGATCAAGACAGAAAACGAGGCTGAAGAAACACAATAAGCGATCCAAGAACACCATTTCTACCCAAACCCACACCTCCGAAGAAGATGTCCCAGTATGTGATCATAGGCCTTCTCCATATCTAGTTTACAAAGCAGCCCCGACTCCTCAGATTTAAGGCGATAATCCAAGCTTTCATTTGCAGTAAGCACAAAGTCCAAAATTTGTCTACCTTTTACAAAAGCATTATGAGGAATAGAGATAATTCTATCCATAACCAACCTCAACCTATTAGCCAAAACCTTAGAGATAATCTTGTAAATCCCACACAAAAGGCTAATAGGGCGAAAATTTTTAAGATCCGAGGCCCCAGATGCCTTAGGAATGAGGGAAATGAAAGTGGAATTAATACTCTTTTCAAACTTACCATGAACATGGAAATCCGAAAAAACAGCCATGATATCCTCTTTGAGCACCTCCTAGCAAGCTTGGAAAAAGGTCAAGGAAAATCCATCCGGGCTTGGGGCTTTATTCCCATCCATACCAAAGACCACTTCTTTCACTTCCCTTTCAAAAAATGGGGCTTCAAGAGAAGAAGCTTCAACTTCGGTAAGGGCCTCAAAATCCAATTCATCCAGCTTGGGCCTCCAAGTCATATTCTCAGTAGACTCATAAAAGCTGGCAGCGTGTTCTCTAATGGCAGCAGGGTTGGAGGACAAAGACACATTAATGTGGAGAGAATCAATGGTGTTGAATCTCTGTTTGAATTGGCCATAAGATGAAAAAAATTTGTGCATTTATCTCTCCTTGAGCCATTTAATTTTTTTCTGCCTCCAGCAGATTTCCTCTTGAAGAAGAGACCTCTCAAGATCCCTACATAGCAACCTTTTCCTCCCTTTTCTTCCTCCTCCTCAACCCTCCCTTCTGTAGCTAACTCAAGGATCTTCAACTCTTCCACCTTCTCCTTGACAAGCGCTCCAATGTTTCCAAAGACATTCTTGTTCCAAGTCTTGATATTCCCTTGAGGGCCCTAGCTTCTTTGAAAGAATGAAACTAGGGTGCCTTGAAACTGGTACACAGCCCACCAGCCTCTAACCCTTTCCACAAACCCCTCCTCTTTCAACCACATATTCTCAAATTTGAATGGTTTCCTCCTCCTTGACCCCTGCTGACTAGGACAATAGGAAAATGATCCAAGCATAGGCAGAGTAATCTTTTTGGAGCAGATCCGGATGTCTCACTTCCTCCGGGAAACCAAAAGCGATCAATTCTGGACCAAGACTGACTATTGGACCAGGTACATAAACCCCAGATAACGGAAGGTCCATAAGGCCTCTCTCAAAAATGAAGTCAGAAAACTCACTCATAGCTGGACTGATGCGCCTCCTCCAAACCTCTGGAAACCGTGTGACATTAAAATCACCCCCAATACACCAGGGCAAGGTCCACCAACTCATCAAACCAGCCAGTTACAGTAAAAAAAGAAAGAAAATTGTGTTGGTAATGAAATTAACTCATATTATATTGTATTTGTGGGGTCATATATTAAACAACAATGTTGCATGCAATACATTTGTTATAGTTTCATATATTACTAGCCCAACACAATGCTGCACTGCAGCCGTTACCTGTTCAATCGTGCAGGTGATGAGTTCTGTTCCCATCGCCATAGTATGGATGTATAAGGTAAATGGTTAAAGATGATCACAGTTCACATGTTATAACCACTTATACTTGAGCTTCTATGTTTGTTTTATTTTTACTTGAAAAAGATAACATTGCATTTTGTTTTTTGAAAGTACATTCCACTGAACTTCTCATGATCACAAGCTTGGCTTTGTTTATAGTTTTAAGTAGCTATTATTGTCACATTATGGTATCATCCACTACCAAGGCAGGTAGTGGCAACCAATCTGTCTGCTTTCAAATCAAACTTGTCAGAGCTGTCATGTCATTGGCCTTCATGGCCCTCATGGAACTGTATAGCGACTGTTGGGATAGAACATGCATGATAGGCTGTGAAGCCAGCTCCCAATTCCTTCTTGGAATCCTTCCAGAACCTTATTTCTAGCTCAAATTGGTTGTTATTTATTATTTGTGGCTCATTTAATAAGCATTCAGTTTCCAAACTCTGTCCCGACCTTGTATTAAGCGCTTTGGCAAAGAAATATAACATCCTGAACAATGTGGTCCCCAAACAGGGCTGATGTAATGAGAGAAAACACAGAAGCTGTTTTTGCAGCTTGTGATGCTGCTCATGGAAGATGGGCGAAGCTCCTTGGGGTCCGTGCTCTTATTCATCCCAAGTTGAGACTGCAGGAGTTTTTAAGCATATACAACATCACCCAAGAGTTTATAACTGCTACAGAAAAGGTATTCATGTTCATCTCAGGGTGGGTTTTTTTTTTTTTATTTTTTGAAGGATACAACTTCTCGTTTATATTTATAATACTGTTTTATGCTAACATAAACAGATTGGTGGAAGGTTGGGATATAGCATACGTGGAACACTACAGTCTCAGGCCAAAGCCTTTGTTGACTTTCAGCATGAATCTCGAGTTAGTTTTTGATCTTGCTTGCATTCATTAATTCTATTTCTGGACCCTATGTATGTCATTCTTGACTAAATATTTTGTTGTCATTGTAGATGGCAAAAATTAAGGCAGTGCTTGACCAAGAAACATGGGTGGAAGTAGATGTTCCTGATGAATTTCAGGCCATTGTCACTTCACTTTTTGTTCTGAAGCATTGATTTCTGAGAACCTCCATGATGCTCAAAATAATGTGGAAACAAGCTACAAGTGATCACAAACAATGACTTTTCACTCATGGCAGATACTGGACCACGGAAAGCACAGCAGCAAATTGAGGATGCTAATTTTATTGGAGTATCTATAGAGAATGCACATGTGAAATCTACTCCCTTGGCTGAGGCTATTGAAAGAAATAAAGCTGATGCCATGACTAATTCGGCTCATAGTAACAATAATAAAATGAAGGAGCATGTAAAATCTACCTCTCAAACTCTTATGTACAAAGATGTTGGTTATCACATGGTAAACTGGTTAGTTATCTTATTTTACTTTTTTTTTTTAAAATCTTTTTTCTTGTCTGCTTTGAAAGAAAAAGTAGTCTGAGTGTAGTTGATACTTCCAGTTAGCATTTAGCTAATGGCATCTATTGGTCTTTATATAGAGTTTTTCATCTATATTATGAGCTGTTTGCTTTCCTTTATATTTTATGACAACTCAGTTTTATGTGAAATTGTTTAAAGTATTTTCATATTGAGAGTCTCTTCGTGTAATATTAATCTCATGTAAAAACTTTTTATTCTTTATCAGTAATCTTTTTCTTTGTTCTTTTTCCTTCCAGTGGCTTAATATTAGTGAAGATGTTGTCAGAGTTCATTGATATGAACAACTTTTTGCCAGCACTGTCTTCAGAAATTGTTCATCGTGTTGTTGAAATTTTAAAATTTTTCAATACAAGGACATGTCAGCTTGTTCTTGGTGCGGGTGCCATGCAGGTACTAATTTTTTATCCCAATATAGATGATTTGTGAATTCTCAGAACTTTTACTTCCAGTATTCTAGGGTTATGCTGTTTTTTATTTTTTATTTTATTTTTTAATTTTTAATTTTTTAATTCAATTTGTATTAGTTATCGAAAGACATGTTTCAAATATGACTATTTCTTATGTGCATGTAATGGTACCATGGAATGATTTTCCTTTTACTTTTCTTTAGGTTTTATTTACAAACCTTGGTCCTTATTGCATCTTTTATAGAGCAATAAACTATTGTATTTTTCTTTCTTATTTGTCAGGCTCTTTGTTCTATTTTATCTCATGCTTTAATGTGAACTCAATTTTGAGGGTGGTCATTGTTGTAACTTTTGATTGGGTTGAAATGGTGTGGCAGGTGTCCGGTTTGAAGTCTATCACTTCTAAACACTTGGCCCTGGCAAGTCAAGTAATCAGTTTTACTTATGCTATTATCCCTGGTAGGTGATAGTAAATTAGCATGCTTCTACTTTTGTGAAATTTTTACCATTGTTATGGGAATTTGATCCGAATTCATTGGTATATTAGACTCTAATAACAAATTGTTTCTATTCCAGAGCACCTTCTGGTTGAACTCTTAAGTTTCCTGAATGGAGTGTTCTTGGTTGGCTAATTTTGCTTATGAATCTTCTTGTTTTCTTCATTTTCTTCTTGAGGGTAATGGAGGGTGGTTTGGGATACGTTGTTCGAGTTGGTCAATGCTCATTTAGTCTAAGAGTGGCTCATCCATTAGGATTCATTAACCGTTGGGCTGTTTTAAGTTCCCAAAATGATGACAATGCAACTATCTTTTGAATTTTTGATGTTATGGCCATTATTATTTAATCTCTCTCTCACTCAACCATCTACAAACACTACCCAAAAGCACAAGGAGGGGATAAAGAAGGATTAAGTAAAATTAGTTTGGACTTTCATCTCTGAAATTGCTCAAATCAATTTCACTGCTTCATCATCATAATCATAATCAAATATTTGAAAATACAATGCAAAATTAAAGACCTTTTGAAGAATGTGAGAGGATGGTGGCAGAATTAAAGACCTTTTTCTTCAAAACCCTTTACCACTAGACTACTATTTCTAGTGCTCTTGATTTTCTTAATCTTTTATCTTTTCTTGATTGGTGTCTTTCTTGTATACTTCATGTGTATTTGAATTGCGCCTCTTTGGGTTTTAATGAATTTCAATTACTTATCAAAAAGGATTTGTTGTCAATTTGGTCTGTTCAGTTTGAAAGCTTCAATTAACACCTTGGACTTTTGTAGGGATGTTAATTTAGCCTTTCTTTCCGGATTTGTTAACCACATGGCATGCCTAAAAAAGTGACACTTTGGCCAATTTCAAATATATTACGCTTTAGCCTCTTTTCTCCTTCGACCTGTCTCCTCTCTCTCGCTCTCTCTCATCCAAAGTCTAGCCTCCAAAACACCCCACCCCAAAATGAGGAGAGAAGCAAGGATAAAATAAATTTGGTTTGGACCTTTTATCTTCGAAACTATTTCATTATAATTAGATCATTGAAATATAAAGATAGAGAAGAAGATATAAAAAATATATAAGATAATTCATGGACGTTGGTGTGGTGAACTTGGTGTCCATGGCATGGATGGCACTATGGCAGGCTCCATGTATTTGCAAGGCCCACAATAAAAAGGTGGGTGAACTTGATGTGTGCGTGTGTGTGTGTGAGGAGAGAGAAATAATATACAATTTGATTAAATGGTTATTATGATGATGAAACCATGAAGCTGGTACTGGCAATTTGGAAAACGATGAATCAAAGCCGATTTTATTTCATCCTTTATCCTTTTGATTTGGGGTTGTTGGGGTGTGGTGAGAAGAGATTAAAGAAGAGAGTGGGGCTTCAGTTGAGAGAAAGAAAGAGAGAGGGTTGAATAAACCAAAGAAGGTAAAACGCCACTAATTTGAAAATGGCAGTTATTGTGGTTTTGGGCACTTGACAACCCAATAGTTAATGTCGGAAGGGTCACATTCATAGCAATTCAAAAGTTCAAGTTGCTACTTGCAAGTTTTGAAACTTGTGAGACCAAACTGACAGAAATGTAAAAGTTTGAATAGCTAAAATGTATTGTAGCCCATCAAACAAATAAAACAGAGTGTTGACATGGAAACACTGTGGATCTACAGTGTTCTTATATTCTATGCTTAAACTAAATCTTACTAGCCGACTAGAAATTATGTAATACAGATGAACTTCAAAATAATTATTTTCATGTTCTATAAGCCGACAAAGGTAAGATTCTCTATTTAACTTACAACTAACTGTTCATGTGATAATTGTTAATGATGAAATATAATTAGCTCAAGGTGGGAATTTTATTTTATTATTATTATTATTTTTTGGGAGGGGGGGGGGTGGGGGTGTTGGGGGAGGGGAGTGGGACGTGATATAGGTGCATCTGATTGTGAATAAACAGCTAGGCGTACAGATTCATGAAGAATGAAATGTGTCATATATATTGAATCATTCCTTGAGCTACCACACACACACATATATAGACCATATGTGGCTTGTTTGTTGCCATATGTTGCAGGTGTACTTATTTGAAGCTGCATATTGTATATTGTATATTAACATATTAATGGTTGGGTACAGATTTGTATTAGATCAAGGGAACTGGTGAAAGAACTCCCGTGAAATATAGATCAAGAAAACCACTAATAATGAGATGCATAGAAAGGTTCAATCATATTCATAGACATCTGTGATCCCATAGGTTAAATTAGCGGGCAAGGAGCTTATGAGTGTGATAGACTTTTCCTTATTGGTCTTGCTGATGTTATAAAACTTTCTTCATAGACATATAAGAAGGTTTACATAACAAATTATCTTTTCCAAAATGAACCCTGACCTGTATCTTTTGTTAAGTGAATAGATAAAGTCTGACATGTTGTAATTAGAACAACTGACTTAGTTCTGTAGCGTTTCTATTTTTTTCCCAGTAACGTGACCACAATTTAGCATGTTCTCTATCTTTCTTCGCCTATGCTATCTTGACTATATGTTTTTGTGTATATATATATTTTGATAGGTTCATGTGTATACATACATATAATCTTTCATTGACTTGACTATTTTTGTTCTTTTGGGCTTTCTTTCTTTCTTCATGTTCTGTAAATCAAGAAACATGTGGTCAGTGAAAATTTCATTGTCTGTGTTTGACAGAAAACGTTCTTGTATAAGTTATGACTTTTTTCTTTGTCTGGACTAAGATATCAGGAGAATTCTTTTTCTGAAAGTACCTGAGACACGGAAAGCATTATTGCTATCAGAGATTGATCGAGTAGCTCAAGATTTTAAGGTTCACCGAGATGAAATACATACAAAGCTGATTCAGATAATGAGAGAAAGGTTATTGGTTCATCTGCGTGGCTTGCCTCAAATTGTTGAGAGCTGGAATAGACCTGAAGATGCTGGCCTTTTACCCAGTCAGTTTGCTCGTTCCTGACCAAGGTAACTTTCTCTCTGCTGGGGTTTTGTTATTTATTACTTGACCTTGAAGAGCACCTTGATTCATCATTATTTACAATTAAAAAGTACTGCTTGCCAATTTGCATTACCAAGGAGAAAGTGTGAAAGAATGTGTATGAAGTTCTAAAGAAAACAAAAAAAGTTTTTCAATATGGGCATATTCTTTTTGGTGTCACACACACATGTATGCTCAATGGGGCCCTCTTTATAAGAAAAAAATGTTTAACTATTTTTACTATAATTTCTAATGTGAAAGTATAATGAGTATGCATTGGACAGTAATATGCTCACTTTAAGAGATCTAAAAGAACATGAAAAAGAAGATTTTGGCTTTTCTTTATATATTTTTTCTTTTGCTTAGAAAAAGATCTATAAGAAAAGGCCTTTTTTTTCTCCATGTTCTTTATTTGCATTTCTTTGTAAGGCCCTAATTCCAAAATTAAGCTATCAAATATAATCATAGAAGACTTCTTACTTTTTCCTTTTTCTTTCTTTGATAAGTAATTAATTTCATTGAAAAGCTAAGGGGTACAACCCAATTACATAGGATGTATACAAATATAGTTTCCACCAAAGGCTAAAGAAGCACAAAACCCCACAAATTCAGAAAAGTTAGAACAAGAACAAATATTATATGGCCCTGTCCAAGTAAAAATGATTTGACCAAAATGTTATTGAGCTCTTCCTTCTACTTCTCACGATCTTTAAACCATCTTGCATTATGCTCTCTCCTTATAGTCCTCATTAAGCACAAGGCTATCCTCCACAAAGCTAGAATTGAACGACTACCCATTTGACCTCACCAACAATCTAACAGTTTATCACCCTTTCAGCATATCCCATTTGAGTCCCAAGAGTGTAAAGATCGTACTCATTAGTCTCTTACCATTGTGCAATAAAGAAGATGATCTATTGATTCTCTTTTCTCTTACACATGCAAACACTATTACACCACTATTGCTCTTTTCTTTATCAGATTATCCAAGGTCATAATCTTACCGCCGTCACACTAGAAAACTCACTCTTAAAAAACTTTAACCTTCCAAATATTCCTCCAAGGAAAATAAGAACCCTCAAAGGAGATAACAAGTGAAAATGGACTACACCTCAATCTTCTTCCTCTTTGAAGGAATCCACCAAATGCAATCCTCCCAGCTTGTCTCCACCTAAGTGAATACAACACTCCAAAAATGCAAGCACCGCATCTGCCTCCCAATCCTGCACAGCTCGTAAAAAGATGCATTCCACTAAATACCACCATTAGAAACTTTCATATTGTCCATAACCCATGCCTCTTTATATCGCAATACTAAATGACTCAGAAAACTTCCTTTAGTGAATGATCCCCATACCAAACATTATGCCAAAATCTAATCTTAAAACTATTTTTGTAACACCCTTTCCCATAGGAAGATATTACACATTTCTCATCATGAGTGTAACGACCGGGGAAAACATTAGCCACATCTGCGCTATTACTCTAAAAAGACTAGTCAATTTTGAACTTTCTTAGAATTCATTATTATTAGAAAGGTGTACTAAGGTTAAAAGGTTATGGGTATTTTGGTCTTCGTATTCTATGTTGGACTTATATATATGTTGTTTGAGAGGAGAGGTGCTGCAGGGAGAATATGCAGCCTCCCTTATTTTTCTTCTATTCTTCTCCCACTATTCTTTTATTCTTCCTCCACTCTTCTATTCTTTTCTCTCATACAAACTAATGTGGTATCAAAGCCAAAGGTTTTGGATTTAAACCTTGACTCCGTCAAACCCCCCATTTAAATTAAATATTCCACGTGTTGGACATCATCTATTAAAAGGGAGTTTAAGCCCACACGTGAGGGGGAGTGTTAAAGTAATAATTAAATAATTAAATAATTAAATTTACCTTTTCCTATAAATTTAAGCTTTTAGGATAAGTGGTAATTTATTAGTCCCGAAATGGCTGCTGTTTTTCTTTAACAGTTGTGGGTCTGGGCAAAAACTGAATCGCCGGATTGGGAAGTCTTGATGAAAACAAAAAGTTTATTGAGAGAACTTTTGCTGAGTTGCGTTTGCATGCCTTTCTAGATTGCTACTTTAGAGGATTTTGCTTCTATGAAACAGTGTACCAAATATCCGAGCTACTCACAAAAAAAAAAAAAATCTGAGCTTGACTTAAGTCGGTTGGTTTCAATATTTATTCTAGTGCTATTCTTTTTTATTTTTTATTTTTCAGGAAGTGATATTTTCTTCTCTATATTTAGCTCTATTTTTTGTGAACTGACTGGACCTGATTAGTTCTTCTATTCATTCCCAGGAAGTTGGATTCCTTCAACGTGTTTTATCTCGGACTTTACATGAGGTAGATGTTCAAGCAATTTTCAGGTTAGATTCATCTATAGCCCATATTCAATTTTTGAAAGTTTCAGTAAAATGATTAGTTTTGTCGGTATAACTTATTTGAACTTGTAATATAAGTAGATTAGTTATCCTTGGCTCAATGATTTCCATGGAAATGCTTTTTATTATATAGAACTGAGGGTATGAATGTATAACTAACCAATGAAAATTAATAACGAAGTTGGGATATCTGGCCTGGTCTACTAAGTTGCTTAGGATTCTTTTTAGTGCTTTCTTTACTAAAATGCTTTTAAAAGGACATTACTTGCTGTTCAATGGAATGTTAGGGAGCCTGTCAAATTTTCTTAGCTTTAAATTATATGTTTCAAATAATTTTGCTATGTTTAGGATGTAATAAGATGCTTTTCCTGTGTCATACTCCAATATTATTCACTGATGGAGGGATGAGATGTTTTTAACAGAACCTGCTATTAGACTTCTTTTTTAGCTCTGAGATTTGGATATCTGTCCTCAGAGAGCTAATAGAAGAAATTTCTGCCCTCACAGTAATCCTGTATGTTATACTTAAATTGAAACCTAAAATTTTACGCATGTATGTGTGTGTACAATATTTATATCTTGAGAGATAAACAAGAACATGGAATTAAAGGGATTAATTTTTCTTGAATCAGTAATAACCTCACATTTTTACTACTAAAAATCTGACAATTTTATCAATAGCTCCCAGAATCCACTCGGTGTGCCTAGATGACAGAATAAGAATTTGGTTCTAGGATTTAAGTCAGGCTTACTCAAATTCCAACTTGAGTTAAAATCTTTTTGTCAGTGGAATGAATTCTTTTGGCAGAGGAGTTGGCGTTATACTGCTTGTAACATTCTAGTGCCAGATGAAGTGGACTTCATTGTATTAGCTCATAAATGGAAAGGTTTATGAAGTTTGTATAGAAGGCAGAGGTAGTTGTGATTGTTAGGTGGAGCATTTACAGTAGTGGAATGAGATGATGATGGTGGCAGGCATGGTAATTGTCATTTATTGATGCACTGGTGGCAAAAGGACTGGTGGTGGTGGAAGTAATTTGGAAGTTTCACCAAAGAAACTGGCATGCCAAATGGATGTGGTCGATCCTTGGCTGCTGTTGGTGGTTGTGGTGATTGGTGAAACAAAGTTGTTTATATGTTGTAGTATTGTGGATGTGGTGATGGCATGTTTTAGAACTATGAAATAAGTGAATAGTTCTGTCTGAAATGCAATACACTTCCAGTAACTATTCATTTTAAGACATCTTGCACAATTTTCTTTTGATTCTTGTTTGGAATTTTGAAAGGTTTCTCCATAACTTATTTTATCAAACATGTGATATTGAGGAGTTCTGATACGATATGCACAACATATAGAAGATTTCTCTGTAAACTTGGTCAAATTTTTAGTTATCAAAACCTTTCCATAAATACGTAGGCTGCAAATCATCCCTTTTACCCTAATTTATTAGAATCACTGACTTTTTGCTAGATGACATCCCATGTCTCAGTAAGGATTTTACTACTCAAATTCTTATGATGCACATAATCTATCATAAATGCTATGTAAGCAGAGAGGACATCTTCCTTATACTGCTTTTTAGATTTTTTTTTTCTCCTAGTCTTTCATAAATGGAGATGGTGGGTTTGTCTTTGTGTAGAAGGCAGAATGAGGAGTTAGGTGGAGCATTTACAAATAATGATGATTTACTGCAGGCATGGTTGTCATTTATTGATGCACTGGTGGCAAGCAGGTGCTGGTGGTGGTGGAAATTTCGAAGTTTGGCTTAGAAACCTGGCATGCCAAATGGATGTGGTCGATCCTTGGCTGCTGTTGGTGGTTTGGCATTGGTGGAAACAAAGTTGTTGTATCCTGTTGTAGTGTTGTGGATGTGATGGCATCTTAGTTTAGAACTATGAAATTAGTGAATATTTCCGTAATAAATTATGCAATAGCCACTTCCAGTGACACTGTTCATTTAAAACAAGAATCTGTGGCACAATTTTCTTCCCTTGATTCTTGTTTGGAATTTTTGAAAGGTTTCTCCCATAACTTATTTTTATCAAACATGTGATATTGAGGGAGTAAACTCTGCTATGTGAGAACATCTTCTCTTCCTTCTTTTTTTTTTCCTCCCTAGTCTTTTCAAGAAAGATATCTGATTGTCTTTTGTAGACACGAATGAGGAGAAACCATTACTTTGATCAAATTTAAAATAATTCATGCTACTTTACTGCTTTGTTTTGTGTGCTATTTTCAGGCAAGTGGTTATTATCTTTCATTCACAAATTTCAAGCATTTTCTTAGAGATCAGCACTCCAGGAGTTTTTACCTGAGCATCAAATGCTATCCTGTTTAGGTGTCTATGGAAAGTGATTTTTCTTTTAATCCCTAGACTGAAATTAGTTTTGACTCCGTAATAAAATAGCTTTTCCTATCTTGCAGACTGTATCGAGATGTTAAACACATTCTTGGATGTATTCGATCATTGCCTTCTGATAATTTGAGTAAATCTGGTACTCCAAACTGGGGCACCTTGATGAATTTTTGGTGCAAAGATTTGGGCCTGAAGCTGGTCAATAGATGTTCTTTTAAAGGAGCAAATTGGTTGCTTCTCTGGTGAAGTCTGTCCGATTTCAATGGAGCGTTGTCAGAACCAATTTTCAGCAGACTACTACAATTACATTGTGAGATAATAAGGTCAGGGACACATTTATACCTTTTAATTTGTCATATGTCTGTTGCATGCATTTATTTTTCCATTTTATAAACTAGTAAATGAAAGTAAATAACACTAACAGCAAAAAGTCATAACTAAAAGTGGTGCGAAATACGGTGGCCTTTTGCTTTAAAAAAATTGATTACTAATAGCTGTGTTAGTTGATTTTCTATAAAAATATTGCTCCATTGAAAATGATGCTGTTAAATTGTGAATGTTGTAAGCTGGATTGTAATCTTTGCTTCAAATTGCAGTTTATTTTGACCATAAGTCATGTTTATGTTATGGTTAACTAATAGCTGTCCTAATATATTTAGTTGTAATCATTATTTAATTTTTTTTATAGATAATCAAGCATATATTAAAAAAGTATGAGGTGCCTCTAAGTACATATGGAGTATGCATAAGGAACACCAAAAAGAAAAATCAGAAGCAAAGAAACCCTCAAACTAAAAACACCCAACAACCCTCACAACACCTATCATTTGACACTAACAAACGTGAGCCTTTCCTTTCCCACGCTTAGATGGCACTCTTGAACAATAGATTAAGGAACACTCTAGGTTCAACAGCTCCCTACTACCCTTACCCTTATGGGGATGATTCTTTTCTAAGGAAATCCCCTTCCACTGCCCCTTGTCAACTGCCAATGAAGATTGAGCAATCAGCGAAATTTGGGCCCATAGTAAGGTGCTCACCTTGAGGAAACCTCGACGGAGAGGATTTCAGGACAGCATCATTCAATCACTGAAACATGGGAAGTCACCTGTGGGGATTGGGTTATGGACACAACCAACGGATAAAGGCTCAACTGCTGGCGGCGAAAACTCCCATCCATCTTCACAAATTTGCTGTCCTTCAACTTTCGGTTGGATCTCTTCAAAGGCTAGGGTTCCAACAAAAGGAGAGGCGTTGACCTCGTGTCAGATTAAAAATTTTAAAAAAAAAATTCAAAAAAAAAATAAAAATTAAATAACTAAAAATATTAAAATAATTAAAAAAACTTTGAAAAAAGAAAAAGAAAAAGAAAAAGAAAAAAGAACCAAAGGGCGAGCCACCCCTTTGGGTAAAATAGGGTGGTCGAGCCACCCCCAATGCCTTATTATTTGAGTTATTTGAGTGTAGAGTCTTGAGAAGCTTGAAATGGAGTTTCATTGGGCTT
The DNA here is from genome assembly GCA_013348765.1 of Carpinus viminea. NCBI lineage: Eukaryota > Viridiplantae > Streptophyta > Magnoliopsida > Fagales > Betulaceae > Carpinus > Carpinus viminea. The sequence continues at coordinate 61,372,434 of CP054667.1, forward strand.
GTGCTTGATGAGGCTATGGAGAGGAATGAATAGCCATGCATTTGAGTACTGCCGAGCACTTGGTTTATTGCTCTTGGTTCCTGAAGATTTTCTTATTGCTCTTTGGGGTTGGGTTGTATACTGTAGACATCCTTGCCGAACATGTGTATTGTGCCTGTCCTTTGGGACTATTTATTTTTGTTTATTTTGCTTTGCTACGCCAATGCTAACCCACTTACTGTTGTTCATATAGAAGTTTGATTAGTGATTGGGGATTTTTTGTTTTTTGTTTTTGCAGGTTTCAGTTGGTTTAAGGTAGATGTATAAATTACTGTATACATTCAGATGTTGGTGCGGCAAGAAGGGAAGTTTTGTACGGGTCACGTCACACTTGATATGCAGTTTGTAACGTTGATGGAATATGCTCCCCTGATTGTAGTTTTGGGTTTAGGAGGAATATATATATTGATTTGTTGATTTAGTTTTGTTCCAGAGGTGGGGTGGGGGGCTGTAAGTTTTATCTGCATAGTTTATAAATGCTTTCTTAAATCAATTTTTTTTTTTTTTTTTTTCGTCTACATGTTACTGCCTCGTTTATTCGCACAATAAGTGAGATAGGTGGTTAAGCAACCTCAACTGGGACGGACTGAATTGGGCTTTTGTTGATGTTGAATGGTACATGGGAGAGAGTCAACGTAGTGAGGGATTTCATTATTTGATTTTGGGGAATTTCCTGTCGCTAGATAAGTGTTTAGATATTTGGTTTTTTTTTTTTTTTAGGAAAATTATGTAATAGAATTTTGGCTGAAACACGATTTTAGTCCTTAAAGTTAGGTCTTGGATCCCATTTTCATCCCTCAAATTCAATAAAATTTTCAATTACTTGAAATTTTTTTCGTTCTATCTATAAACTATGAAATCGAGTTGTCCACGTCATATAACCGTTAGCTATATTTGAGTTATTATTAAAAAAAATGCCAAAATATAATCGAGTTTCTTGAAATTGTATTTAAAGTTCAATTTTTCCTAATAAAAAATGAGGATAAAGCTTAACGTACATGAGTATATCTATAATTCATCCACTCATTGTGATTATGGGAGTAATCCACTCAATCAATGCAAAACAAACCTTTTATGGTACTCCTGACCGGGGGTGGGGGATGAATGACCTTTAATCACTTTATGCAACATGTCAAGACGAATTGTAAATTATTTTTGCAATTTTTGGAACAAGTCAAAGGTCTTAAAGTTCAAATATTGATTTCATCATTTACTCTCAATTTCTTCATTTAAAGCTTTTAATCTTTATGCATTCAACTACTATGCGTGCCCATGATTAAAAAAAACATATGAAATTTTCATGCTTTTCATTATAATTCATACAAAATACAAGCCTAAAAACACGTACGATAATCCATTATGACAATCTTCACATAAACAAAACACTTTTCAAAAATCCTTCCTGTTTTCTACACAAACAAAAATAACACAATTGAAAACAATATTTTTTTACAGCCATGAAGAAAAGAAACAAATGTCTTTGATACCAATTGTTGGAATATTTTAATAATAGATATGTTATTTCTTCATAGCATGTATTAATAAAATCTAACAATGACATACTTCTAATATTCTTTGGACATGCTTTCAATATTTGCCTCACGAATCTCCTATAGATGCCCAAAAATATGGAAGAAAATTGTGTTTTGTGTGTGTAGAGAGACTATTACTCTCGACTCTAATTTTCACATAATGACCTAATGAAGTTTAATTGGTCAACTTCACTTATATATTGGGTGAGAGAGTAAATAGCTTTCTCATGTGTCCACAAAATTTGGCTCATCCCATTATAGGCCTAAAACTAAATAGACTACGCTAGTCCACACAATAAATAAATACAACACATATAATTTGGAATGACGATGAAATTAATTGCATTTATTGGTTCTCTCACTTTAAAGGAAGACTTGTCTCATTTGAAAGGAGAAAAATGGGGTTCAAATGGACCCAACAGTTTTAATGGTATGATGAAAATTAAAAAGATAAGAGAGCAGCTTCCTAGAATCAATTGAAAGGAGAAAAATGGGGTTCAAATGGACCCAACAGTTTTAATGGTATGATGAAAATTAAAAAGATGAAGAGAATGGCAGCTTCCTAGAATTAACGTGCAAAACACGACCCAAAAGGTCGAAATTCCACGGTTGATTTGGCTTTATAGTTTCAAGTCCTTTGATGGGAATATTCCAGCAAATTAATCTGAGTTTAGATCGACATTATTATTATTATTATTATTATTATTATTATTATTATTATTATAACCAAAAACATTAATTTGCTTTTGAAAGTAGACATTTCGCCATTATTCTTTTGAATAAACACAAAGGAGGCTTTATTCATAAAATTGTCTCTTCAATTAATTTTGTTTTATTTTGCTCTAACTGGTGATTGCAAATGGTCCTTACTTGAAAATTATATTCCCAACTGCATGAACCAGATGAAGCACTCTTGTCTCAATTCCAAGTGGATTTTGTTCATATTCTTTCACAGAATTCTTCTTTTGTTTATGAGTTCAAGTTTGAAATCTGCAACAATTCCCGTTTTGGGAGATGACTCTGAACGCTTGGCATTGCTCGGCTTCAAGAATCATATTCTTTCATAGAATTCTTCTTTTGTTTATGAGTTCAAGTTTCAATTCATTCTACATATGTTATAATTAAACAAGAAAATATCTAGTCAAGAAATGAGTATAATCCATCTTCAGTTTGTATGGATCATCTACCTAACCACTAAGATGCAGTATGACCCGTCTTTTCTAAGTATGAATTATCTAATTCTTTAATAAGTTTCGTACAATCAATGGAATAGTATAACCCATCTTTGATTGGCATGGATCGTCTACCTAAATTACACTAAACTAGGGTGTAGTATGATCATTCTTTCCCAAGTATAGCCTATCTAATCCTATTGATCATATGTCAATTAAAAATTATTATATAGCCATCATTCTCACAATTTCACTAATATTGATTTTGAAATTTAAAACAATTGCATTTAATATTTAAGAATATAATTAAATTGTAGCAATTCCCATAGTTATACAATCAACATGCATAAACTGAAAATCTGTAAATTAAAATACAATCAAACCATTATGCTCCTTAGTCAAGTTGGGTTAGAAGCAATATACTTAGTTTTCTCAAATAAATAACAAATAAATAACAGAAAACTAAGGTGAAGGTCTTCCAAGGTCTCAAATTCTTGTGTGGTAAACAAAAAAGGAGGAAAATCAACAATTTTCTTGGACTAATGACTTGTTAACATGATATAAGATTGATTTTGATGTGATTAAGAAGGAAACCGTGGGAGCTCTGACTGCCCCCATACTGATTTTCAAATGAGCTTAACACAAAGTTGAGAGTTTTGAATTGACCCCCCTTCCCCACCCACACAATGTTAGTGCAATATCTACATGCATATGAAAATAGAACCAAAACTACAATGCCATAATTGCTATCATTTGTGTCCCGAGAGCAAGGTTAATAGTTTCTTGCCTTCAACACTTTGAGACTAACTTAAAATACCCATTGGCAACTAATTATAGGTCACTACAATCATTAATTGTACTAGTTATAAATGTTACTGTTATTAACTAACATAAAAAAAGTAATGACTGAACAAATCCCTTTAGCGGTGTCCCAAAACTACTATATTATCTCAAAAGCACAGACATGAAGAGTTATAGACAAACTTGATGCTCTCATACTAGCTTTCTCTAGTATCTTGTAGAAACTTCAATTTGATCTTGTTAAGTGTAATTGAAATATTTGTTGCATCAACCCTCTGTTCAGGTAACTCTGCACAACAATGCAATGCTAAACCCAGTATGGATGATATGCAATCCTTTGTAGAAGCATAATCTCTTTCAGCTGTCAACAAATTGGCATCAGCCACTTTAGTTACTGATAAGGGTAATGATTCCTCTACCCAACGCTTTAAGCTCATTTCTCCTGCAAACATGTCATCTATAGGCTTCTTTCTTGTGAAAGTTTCCATCAGTAAAATCCCATAACTATATACATCGCCTTTTGTAGAAACAAGTCCTTCAAATCCATACTCTATTTGTAAAATAAAAACTAAACATGAGAATATAATTATAAGTTGCACAATAGTGAATGAAAAAATTAAAAAAGATATGAAGTTCTAAAATGAATTTTGTACCAAATGGGTATAGTTATAGTTATATGCATGAGTAGAATGATAGAGATTAAAGTCATAGCCGTAGGTTAAAATCATCACCTGGTGCCATATACCCAATAGTAGCAAGAGTCATGGTTCGTATCACAGAATCCACATCACCTAATAGTTTGGCAATTCCAAAATCAGCAACATGTGCAACCATATCTTCATCTAATAAGATATTGTTGGGTTTCAAATCACAATGAACAATAGTTGTTGAATAACCACAATGAAGGTATTCCAGTGCTGAGGCAACATCGATCATTATATTTAGTCTTTGTAAGACATTCAAACAATTGTTGTGAGAATACAACCAGTTCTCTAGGTTTCCTTTAGGCATGTATTCCAACACAAAAGCTTTGAAGTCCATGTTACTACACGTGCTGATGATTTTGACAAGATTTCGATGACGAATATTGCGTAGTACATCACACTCTGTATCAAAACTCTTGAATGCCCCTTCTACTACCAAGTTGAAAACTTTTATTGCAACAATCATTCCATCTGAGAGTCTCCCTTGGTATACTGATCCAAAGCTCCCTTTACCAAGCAAGTTGCTTGCATTGAACCCATCTGTTGCTTGTAAAATTTCTTGTTGGGAAATTCTTCTCCATACGGCTAGTGGTAATGGGTTTCTCTCCATTGGAATTTTCATCTTCCTTTTTTGGCATCTTGTCCAAACAAACACAAGAGCAACTACAAGCATTGTTAACCCAATTGTTGGTAATACAAACTTTAGTATATGTGTTGCGGTCTTTTTTGGTCGAGAAACACCTTCTTTACATGGGGGAACATGAAGTTGAGGAGCACCACAGAGTCCATCATTTGACATAAATGATGCAGCGGAGAAATGTACAAATGGTCCTCCTCTAGGAATTTTTCCTTGCAATCTATTGAAAGAGACATTTAGATATTTGAGTTGTGAAAGTGCTTCTAAGGACTTTGGAATCTCTCCGGATAAATTGTTACCTGAAAGATCCAAAAATTCCAAGCTTACCAATTCACCAAAAGATTCAGGAATTGAGCCTTCTAATTGATTGTCCGCCAAGGAAAGATTAGCCAAATCTTTGAGGCCACCAATTGTTGTTGGGATATGACCAGATAATTGATTTCTTGATAAATTTAATAATCTCAAAACCTTCATATTTTCAATCTTGAATGAGAGAGGACCACTTAGAGAATTTGATGAGAGGTTGACCTCCAAGATGTATGTAAGGCTCCACAAGCTCAAGGGAATCGTGGAAGTTAATCGGTTGGAGTCTAAGTAAAGATATTTCAGAGAAGTGAGATTATTCAAGCATGCAGGAATGGGTCCATCAAGCAAATTACGACCTAAAACCATTTGAAACAAGCCCCTAAATGACAAAGATCAGATGGGATGGGACCTTTAGTCTATTATAATCAAGTCTCAAAACTTGAAGCTTGTGCAGTCTTCCCACAGTAGTTGGAAAAGGTCCAGCCAATTCATTGTCCCGTAGGGACAAAGTTATCAAGTTGCTTAAATTTCCTATATCTCTAGGAATGATGCCCTTAATATTGCAATTATCTATGTAAAGACCCTGAAGAGAAGTAGAGATTTCCAATAGAACTTGGAAGGATGCCATTCAAGAGATTATTTGACAAATCTAAAAAGCGTAGATGTGCCAAATTTGACAAAGAAGAGAAAAACTTGAACTTTGGAGTTGAAGATTCAATGGTCAAATTATTTCCTGCTAGGTTGAGCCATTGGAGGAGCCTTAAATTACCAAGTGATTTAGGAATTAAGCCTGAGAATGAGTTGCCATTCAGATCTAGTTCAGTGAGTTGTGAAGCATTGGAGATAGAGCTAGGTATTGTTCCACTCAATTTACTTCCTTCAAGATAAAGAAGCTGAAGATTTGGAAGAAAGAGGCCTACATTAGATGGCAGATGGCCTGAGAAGTTATTGAAAGGCATTAACATTTTTTGTATTGTTGAGATATTAAAGACCTCAAATGGAATTGGACCAGTAAATTTATTTCCACTGATATCGAAGAGCTCAAGGTGTTGTAGATTACCAATTTCACTTGGTATTGCACCTGGTACAATATGAACAACCACGCATTAACATGATTAAAAAATAAAATAATTGTACACACAAGTGAACAAATGCCTATTAAATGAACTAATTTCTGCCAAATTTGTCAAAAATCTATGAAATTACGTAATTACTCTCAAGCGTTTTTTTAATTTTAATTTCTGTCCAATTTGACGGAAATTAGTAACGAAAGCTTAAATTGAAAATTTTTGAAACATTAAGGGAGTACATTGTCAATTTTTAAATATTAAAGAAAAATTGCTTCATTTATTAAAATTCTCTTCTTCTCCCTAGCCTTTTGTTTTATCTTCTCAAAACAAAGGGTTTAATTACATTTTCCTCCTTAATTAAACTACCACCCTCTTTGAATTTACACTCCTAAACTATGACTTACTGTAACTTGCTCCTTTAATTAAATTACCACTTTATTACAAGTAGGTCCCTAAGTCGGATTTGGAAATTAAAATGGATAGAATCTGGGTCACGTACTCATCTATATAATCAATCAACTAAAATAGGATTAACATACCTCTAAAGTTGTTATAGCGAAGGTTTAACTCCGTAAGCATCGTTATGTTCCCAATTTCTGGAGGTACCCTTCCTGTGAAATTATTATTCCGCAACAATAAAGTCTGTAGTTGTTTGCACTTGAATAAAGTAGATGGATAATCCTGTATAACAGTTACCCATTTAGAAACAAATATTACAAATTACTAAGTGGCTAAAGATTAAAATAATATTCAAAGTAACTAAACATACCTCCAAAGTTGTTGCTGTAAAGGTATAACTCTTGGAGCATGGTTAAGTTCCCAATTTCTGAAGGTACACTTCCAGTAAAATCATTACTTGCTAATGATAAATATTGCAGTTGTTTGCACTTGAACAAAGTGGATGGAAGTTGGCCAAAAAATTGATTAGAAGATAGTCGAAGCCAATACAAGTTGGGAAGATTATCAAACGTATCCATAGGGAGTGGACCAGAAAGCTTATTGCCGTTGAGGCCAATGGCTTGCAGTGACGATATGTTGGAAATAATGGAGGGCATCGTACCTGCAGAAAGCATGTTATATTGCTGAGATCAATTTCTTACAAGTTGTCTATGTTGAAGATGAAGGATGGAATGGAGCCCGAAAGTTGGTTATAATTAAGGGAGAGTATTTGTAACGAAGATATATTAGACAGAAATGATGGAATACTACCTATGAAATTGTTACCCGGCAGAAGCAAAATTTGAAGTTTGGATAACAGTCCCATCCATGATGGGATTTCTCCGCTGAAGTCATTGAATCCAAATGATAATTGTTGCAATCGATAAAGATGAGCCAACTCGTTGGGTAGAGAACCATGGAAACTATTGTTTGCCATGTCTAAACTAACAAGAAATGAAAGATTTCCTACATGCGGAGGAATGGTACCTACGAGACCCATGTAAGAAAGATCCAAGATTCGGACTCGATGATGTCGGGAACCGCAAGTAATACCGATCCAATTACAAACAGAGGTGTTGGTGGACCAGTTATTTGTCAAAACATTGTGAGGATCATAAGAAATTTGAGCCTTCAAAGCAAGAAGAGCAGCCTGATCGGTAGTAATGTTGGGAACACTGGCAAGAACTAGGCTTGCCATGTAAAATTGTACCGCCATAAAATGGGAAAGAGGAAACAAGCTCTCTCCATGAGTAGTGTATATTGGTTGAAGTTTATAGGATCAGTGCGATCGAGCTGAAGACAGTGAGACTAATATATACATATATAAAAGCAGATTGCAGCATCACAAAATTCAAAGGAAAACGAAACTATGTGCCTTGGGAAAAAGAGGGTGGAATGGTTGACTACTAATTACGAATTGCCACGTAAATATTGGCCGTCACCAAAATTTATTCCTAGATAGAGAGATCCATCACTATCATCACCATGACACTCACTGGGAGAATTCCACTACGGTGTAGAAATTAATTTAATACATTTCAAGTCAAGGACATTAAGAAAATTTGTGTGAGAATCCCACCACTTGGCCGCCTTCTTTGAAACGTCCGAGTCTTCCTCGTGTACTTGACAGCAACAGCCAGCAGCCTGTAATTTTTGTGCCTTTTTTTTTTTTTTTTTTTTAATCTTAATCTTTGAAAAAAATAGGAAAAACTCCACTTAAAACTCCCGAACTTTCACCCGTTTTGAAATATTCCCTAAACTTAAAAAAATCTCAATTTAATCCCCTGAACTTTCAATTGCTTTCAATTTGAATTACTCTTTCAATTTTAGTTGTTAAAAATACAAACAAAAAAAACCAAAATATCCAAAATTTTTATTTTTTTTTTAAAAAAAAAAGTTTTGAAAATTGGAATTTTATACAAAAGTCAGGGGTATAAACGTTATGTAATGTTTAAAATTTGACGGATGAGTCTAAATTGAGAGCAATTGAAACATTAGGGGACTAAATTGAGAATTTTTAAAATTTAGAGAGATATTTTAACATGAGTGAAAGTTTGAGGGTCTTCAGTAAAGTTTCTCCAAAAAAATAATTGACAATCTCTTTTTTCCATACGAGAAGAGAAAAATCGACACAACAGTGTAGAATTAGGCATGGAGATGAAGATGGAGATGGAGATGGAGATATTCAAATAGACATTTAATTGGGAAAATTGTTGTGAGAACACACTACCAAGTCACGTTATCAAAGTCTTCGATCTATTGACTTGAGCCTACCAAGATATTTGAAGTCTTTCTCCTGTACGTGCTTTGGTTTGAATGAATAAATGAAGAAGTTTTTACTTCCTCTTAACACAGTTTATAAAATTTTTAAAAGTGATCTTTTGAGCACGAGAGATCGAAGCAGATATTTTTTGTGAAAAATTCACGTAACCCTCAATTTTTTTAAAATAAAAATAAAAATAAATTGCATGACACATGGTGAGATTTAATTGGTCCATGTGTCATTTCTGCTAAGTCAACTAATGGTCAACGGACAAAATGACCAATTTGGTCTTTATCAAAACCACAAGAACTTTTTGTAATAAAAATCAAACCCTAGGGAAAAAAAAATAAAAAAGTGAAATCCTAAGGGGTTTTTAGTATTTAACCCTTTAATAAATATATGTTAGATCGATTAATAAGGTGTGTAACGCTTAGCATAAAAGAACTGCGAATAGTAGTAACTAATTAAATTATAATAATCAAATTTAAGTAGTATTTAGTTTTGGCAATACTTGGATTAATTAATTTAGTTAAGATTAGACAAATTATTACTTAGTTTGTTAAAAAAATAGTGGTTAGTTAGTTAGAAGAGATATGAAATTAATTAAAGAACAAGTTTGTATAAAAAAAGATGGGATTTTTATTTTTATTTTTTATTTTTAGTGCGAGGGAGGGGATCGGAAGGAAGAAAAAGAAATGTTTACTTTTAATATATAGCTATTTGGGTGTGCGTTTGAATTGCCTAAAAGTGTGTTTAATGTTCAAAAAGTTCGTTTGAATAAAAAAAAATACTCATTTTGCAATAAAAAAAAAATTTGAAATCATGTTTAGGGCTGTAGACTTTTGTCCAACATCTCAAACATGCTCTTAGAATAGACATTATGTCTCAAATCTACCAAAATAAAAATTTAAAGAATAAGTAGAATTAAGATCACCCCAGTTCATTTAAACTTAATAATATCCAGTTAATTATATTAAAAGAGTATTTTTTTGTCACCTAAAAAAGTGAAATAGGATATTATCCAATTCAAATGAACTGAAGATGATCTTATTCTAATGACTTAACAGTGCTCACCCATCCATTATTATTCTAACTAGCTTGAAACCCGTGCAATGCACGTTGTTTTAAAATACATCTTTATTATTTTATATGTAATGAATAGCTCAAATATTTATAAGTAGGGAAAACCTTGAATCAGGTTATGTCTGCAAAACACCACTTTTACATGCACTCACTCACAAGTTGACACCTAAGTAAAAATAAAATAATTCCATAAAAATATCATACACTCACACACACACACAATATTTTGAGCTTATTCAAGTTGGGTGGTGGGTCACTGGGCGGGTCACACTGTATATTGATAAAAGAATAACAATAATAATAATGACAAAAAAAATATTATTAATAAACAAGGGTTCAGTACAAAAGGAGTTGCATAAATAGGAGGTTGATGATGTATGATTGTGTGAGTATGAAGAAACCTTTTAGTATGATTAGCTCAATAAATAAAGAGTATATATTAAACTACTTTGATTAAGGAACGATTGTGATCCATAGGAACATATTGCAAACATTTATCAGTACTTTAGAATAACAATAATAATAATGACAACAAAAATTATTATTAATAAATAAAGGTTCAGTACAAAATGAGTTATAATAATATCAACTAAATATGTATGTTTTAGAAGATAGTGATCTTACATGACAAAAAATAGAGAACACATAAAATTATCATAATATAATATCTAGTAACGCCTCAATACTTTAACTATTATTTACGACCTAGGAGCATCAATTTATCTTCAAAACTTTAAACATTACTTCAATATAGTTTATCTTAATCACAGTCTCACAGAAGACTTAACACCTCAAAATATCATAGATTACCTTAAAAAATCTTTGAGGTAAATATATTACCTTATAAATATATATTATTATTGTTATCTATATAACAATAATAATATAGTATTATTGTTATAGTACATATATAATTATTGTTATAAATACCTCAAAGATTTTTATGAATTCCACCTCAAAACCATTAAATTCTACAGAATATATCAAGATCCTTAAACCGCACATGTCAATATCAAATTTTTTAAACAACAAATTTTTAAGAAAATTTGTGTGAGAATCCCACCACTTTTCCAAGATAATCAACTTTTCATTGACAAGTTTAACGCGTTCCTTGGCCTTCTTCTTTGAAACGTCCGAGTCATCCTAGTACACTTGATAGCAACAGCCAGCAGTGAGCAGCCTGTAATTTCTGTGTTTTTTTTTATTTGAAAAAATAATTGACAATCTATTTTTCCGTACGAGAAGAGGAAAATTGATACAACAGTGTAGAAATAGGCATGATCGATGGAGATGGAGATATTCAAATAGACATTTGGAAAATTGTTGTGAGAACACACTACCAAGTCTTGAAACTTGTCATCAAAGTCTTCGATCTATTGACTTGAGCCTACCAAGATATTTAAAGTCTTTCTCCAGTGGGTCATTCCACCCCCAATTTATTATTACTTTTTTTTTGTCTTTTTTTTTTAAAAAAAAAAAATTACATGACACGTGACGATATTTAATTGATCCATGTGTCATTTCTGTTAAGTCAACTAATGATCGATTGATGGAATGACCAATTTGGTTTGTGTCAAAACCACAAGGACCTCATGTGATAAAAATTAAACCCTAAGAAAAAAAAATAAAAAAGTGAAACCCTAGAAGGGTTTTTTGTATTTAACCCTTTAATAAATATATGTTAGATCGATATGTATGGTATAATAATCAAATTTAAGTAGTATTTGATCCTACATGTCCACTGTTGTCATATAGTATCAAAACTCATCGTTTTTGGCCCTATCTCATAGCCTTCTTTGGAGTCTTTTGCCCATATTTGAGCGAGATTTGATCAAAATACACTGTTTTGGATAGGACCAAAACGGTGAGTTTTACCCTAACTAACTGCAGTTAAAAAAATTTGACGGTAAAGATTTTATCGGCATTTCGATTAACCCTGGGAATAAATTTTCGAAAGATAAAAAACTTAAGGAGTTTTTAGTCTTGGATGGTGACTTAAGAACTTAGTATACATTTACCCTTTTCTCTTTCCCCACCACTCACTTTGTTTAATATTATTTTATTTATTTCTTTTTCTCCCACTATCCACTCTCTTTCTTTCTTTCGTTTGTTTGTTTTTTTATTTTTTTCCTCAACTTTCCCACTCCCTCACCCTCAGTCTTTCTTCGTTATTTTTCTCCTCCCTCTCCTCTTCTCACATGCACTCCACGAGTTTTTGTATGTGTTTTATATATTTAAATATCTTCTTCTTCTTCTTTCTTTCTTTTTTTAATTTTTTTTTTTTTTTTAAGTAACAAGCTCTTTTTTTTTTGATAAAAAGTAACAAGCTCCTTGATCCAAAATAAATGTTTATGTCGTGCGTGGAAGATGAGACCCAAAATAATAATAATAATAATAATTAAGAATATCACCTGTTAACACTTCTTTTTTCTTCTTCTTACAACTCGATCTGCAATTTAAGTTTTACATCATCACACAATCTAAGTACTCCATTTTAATTTATTCATACAAGAATATCGAAGACACAATCATCTCCTAAAATGTCTCAATATCATCAAACAAATATCTTACAAAGAGATTTAAATCTAGATCCTATCACCGCTAGCTTATCAGTTCTATTTATTCAAAGTTAGCGTTAGAAAGAGCTAAAGACAGCATGGGAAAGAGATTATTTTAAACTGATAGTAACTCCAATTTAATATATTTAAAAAAAGGAATTATCTTTTCAGTATCACTCATTTTCATTTTTGCAAAGAAATGTGACACTTTACTCAAACTTTCAAATTATGGCATTTAATTTTATTTGACTATTTATATTTCAAAATGCCCCAGCACTTTTTCTAAAAAACCAAAAAATATATAATATATGCTGGCGAACCACCCCATAGGTGGTGCCAGCTTTTTTTTTTTTTTTTGTTTTTGATTTTTTTTAAAAAAGTGTTGGGGCATTTGGGAATAAATACAATGGAATTTTTAAATTGCCACAATTTGAAAGTTTGAAGATAAATGTCATTTTAAACTTTAAATAATCAATTGAGAGAGAGCTAGGAGAGAGAAAGGTTTCAGCTCAAGAAAACAATGACAAGTGTAGTAAAATGTACCAGGATCCACGATGATTACATATTTCTGACCATTTTTGTGAAGAGAGTGAACAAACTTTTGCATTTTTTGCAAGGGAAAGTTAGGGCCTGTTTGGGAGTGCGATTTCAATAAGTGCAATTTTAAAAATTGCGTTTTTAAAAATTGTGTTTTTGAAATCATCACTTTTTAAAATCGCACAGGCGTTTGGTAAAACAGGCTAAAAAGTATTTTTTTTATCAATCGAGTGTTTGAATAAAATTAGTATATAACTGTGATTTCAGACCAAATAGGTAAATATTGCCTTTTAAGTGAAATCGTGATTTTGGTTTAAATTCGCACTTTTTCAAATAAGCATCACTTAGTCAGCTTATTGAAATCGCAGATTTTTCCACGATTTTAAAATTTGCGTTTTCAAAATCGCAATCCCAAACACTCCAAAATTACGATTTGATTTAAAAACGCAGATTATTTTTTTAAAAACGCACTCCCAAGCGCACCCTTAATGGGATCTAGAGTAAAATCCTTATATGCATCCATGCAGGGCTGGCTCAATGCTTTTCGGGGCCTTAGACGAAACTTCTAAGCGATGCCTTATTTTTTTAATATTTAAATATTAATTAAAAAAATTAATTAAATAATATATTTTTTAATATTATTATATTTAGAGTTTTCAATGTATTTTATAGTAACTTCTAATTCTTATAGTAACAAATCTATATTAATGTATCTTGTGGGTATATGTTTAGGGTTATTGGTTTCAAACAAACTTACCAAAAAAATTGTTAGAAATCGGCAGGGATTGAGCTAAAAATTGTTAAAACTCACTAAACAAAACACATTCAATCGATGAGCGTTTGTGGTCTGATTGAGCTAAAAATTGACATGGATGTTAATGATAAATGAATCTTCATTGTCAACGGTAGAGATTGGATTGGATTCTGACTTCAAAGCATTCTATATCATAGAGGAAAAAAGAAGAGAAAAAAAGGAAGAAGAGGAAAGAGAGAAACGAGAGAGAGAGAGAGAGAGAGAGAGAGAGCTCAAATGGGAGAAATGGACTTTGTCGACACTCAAACAGTGGAGAGAGAGAGAATGACTCTTTTTACTTTTTTAGATTTGTGTGAGGGAAAAAGACAAAAAAAGGGCTTATTATTTGTTTTTGTTTGTTTGTTTGTTTTTTTTTTTTTTTGGGATAAATTGGTCTTATTTTACTATGAGCTTGTTATATTAGGGCCTTATTTTAGAGACCATAAGTTTTTATGGAAAAAAGATTTAGGTCTTATTTAAAAAAATTAGGCCTTAAGTTAAAATAAAATTAAAAATTATTTTGGGCCTTATCAAAAAAAATTTTGGGGCCTTATTTAAAAAATTTTGGGGCCTTATTAAAAAAAAATTAGGCCTTATTGTTTGGGGGCTCCAAGCAACTGCCTCAGTTGCCTATACTATTGACCTGGGCCTGCATCCACGTAATCAATATCTGTACACATTACTTGAAGAGGTATACGGGCTTTTGCATAGCCAGCAACCACAGCTTTAATATCAGAAACGTTTTTGTATCCATACCGACACTGATGAAATCCTTCACATGCATATAGACAACAATCACCAACTGGGTCAGCATTATTATAACCATTTATCATCATATGAAGTCTTCATCTAGACTCAAATTTATATAACATAATAAAATTTGTTTTTTATAGAATGTAAATGATATAGGAAATTACAAAACAGAGACTCACAATTATTGCAGGTAATTAACTTAAATATTGTTCAAGGTTATTTTTGGGTAGCACCACATTTTACAAGCCAAGGATTCAGATAGTATAGGAAGCATTGAAAGCATCAAGTGATCATGATAGATAGAGATGAATGAAAAACTAATGCTTTTGATCGAATTAGAGCATGTTTGAGATTCTGTTTGAAAAATACAGCTTTTAAGTTAAAAACTGCTTTGTGGCAAAAGTTTCATTTTTTTTTTTTTACCAAATATGCCAACTTTTATCAAGCACAGCTTTCTAGGTACTAAGGGCATGTTTAGATGTGCGTTTGAGGGGCCTAAAAATATGTTTAACACTCAAAAAGTCGGTTTAAAGAAAAAAGTACCCGTTTGGTAAAAAAATTGAAAGCGCTTTCAAAAGTCCAAAAATCTTAAAATCATGTCTTTTGGTAAAAACTTAAAAATGAAAATTTCGCTAAAAAATATTTTTGACTTAAAAACTTTATTTCTCAACTTTTTGCCAGAACTGTCTTCAGAAATTGTTCACAGTGTTGTTGAAATTTTAAAATTTTTCAATACAAGGACATATCAGCTTGTTCTTGGTGCGGGTGCCATGCAGGTACTAATTTTTTGTCCCAGTGTGGATGATTTGTGAATTCTCACAACTTTTACTTCCAGTATTCTAGGGTTATGCTCATTTTTTTTTTTTTTTTAATAATTTTTTTTTTTTTTTTTTTAATTCAATTTGTATTAGTTATTGAAAGACATGTTTCACATATGACTGTTTCTTATGTGCATGTAATGGTACCATGGAATTTTTTGGCGATTTTACTTGCGATCCACTATTTGTCATGTTCAAAAATCCTAAAAGGAATAATGAATGATTTTCCTTTCACTACTCTATAGGTTTTATTTACAAACCTTGGTCCTTATTGCGTCTTTTATAGAGCAATAAACCATTGTTTTTTCTTTCTTATATGTCAGGCCCTTTGTTCTATTTTATCTCAACTTTCAATGTGAATTCATTTTTTTTTTTTAAGGGAAAGAACTTATTCTCATTCCAAAGAAATTAAGAGCGAAAGCTTCTACAATCATAGAACAAGCCCTGAAGTAATCAGAGTAAAGCTACATAGTACAAGAGATTCTAAATACGACAATTAACTGCCAATTACCAATCAACCCAATCCAAGCAAATCCATAACTAAACTTTAAACATTCAAATCTACAAGAGATGCCATCAGCTAAATGTGAACTCAATTTTGAGGGTGGTCATTGTTGTAACTTTTGATTGGGTTGAAATGGTGTGGCAGGTGTCCGGTTTGAAGTCTATCACTTCTAAACACTTGGCCCTGGCAAGTCAAGTAATCAGTTTTACTTATGCTATTATCCCTGGTAGGTGATAGTAAATTAGCACGCTTCTACTTTTGTGAAATTTTTACCATTTTTATGAGAATTTGATCCGAATTCATTGGTATATTAGACTCTAATAACAAATTAATTGTTTCTATTCCAGAGCACCTTCTGGTTGAACTCTTAAGTTTCCTGAATGGAATGTTCTTGGTTGGCTAATTTTGCTTATGAATCTTCTTGTTTTCTTCATTTTCTTCTTGGGGGTAGAGGAGGGTGGTTTGGGATACATTGTTCCAGTTGGTCAATGCTCATTTAGTCTAAGAGTGGCTCTTCCATTAGGATTCATTAACCATTGGGCTGTTTAAGTTCCCAAAATGATGACAATGTAACCATCTTTTGAACTTTTGATGTTATGGCCCTTAGTATTTAATCTCTCTCTCACTCAACCATCTACAAACACTACCCAAAAGCACAAGGAGGGGATATAGAAGGATTAAGTAAAATTAGCTTGGACTTGTCATCTCTGAAATTGCTCGAAATCAATTTCACCGCTTCATCATCATAATCATAATCAAATATATGAAAAATGCAATGCAAAATTAAAGACCTTTTTGAAGAATGTGAGAGGATGGTGGCAGAATTAAAGACCTTTTTCTTCAAAACCCTTTACCACTAGACTACTATTTCTAGTGTTCTTGATTTTCTTGATCTTTAATCTTTTCTTGATTGGTGTCTTTCCTGTATGCTTCGTGTATTTGAATTTGGCCTCTTTGGGTTTTAATGAATTTCAATTACTTATCAAAAATGAATTTCAATTTCAAGTACTTGCAAGTTTTGAAACTTGTGGGACCAAACTGACAGAAATGTAAAAGTTTGAATAGCTAAAATGTATTTTAGCCCATCCAAACAAATAAAACAGAGTGTTGACATGGAAACATTGTGGATCTACAATGTTCTTATATTCTATGCTTAAACTAAATCTTACTAGCCGACTAGAAATTATGTAATGCAGATGAACTTCAAAATAATTATTAGGGGAAGCTACCTTCAGTTTCCATAAACTACAGGGCATTGGCCATTTGCCCCCATGAACTGCCAAGTGTGATACCCGATCCCATCAAATTACCTAACCTGAGCCAATAGCCCCCTTTTTTCCATTTTTGCCCTCCATTCTACAAAAAAATATTTCTATACACAAAATACCCTCAAAGGTAAAATGGAGAGCAAAAATGAAAGAAAGGAGGCATATAAATCAAGAAGAGGAAAGAGTCCGTGAAAATATTTGCAACCCAATATATATGTCATACTGAAATATCATATTGAAAAATGATTGATGTCAATAATTTAACTATATTTTTCTGTGTTCTCCTACAAACTTAATGGATTAACCATTAGATTTATGGGGTCTACATAAGTCTACAAATCTTATGGTTGAAATGAGATGGCATAGAAAAAATATGAGAAAAATATTGACACAAATCATTTCTATATCAAGTCACATGATCTGTCATACCGATATATTGAGTCAACAGGTCCTTGTTTGCCACTTTTTCTCTTAGAAAGTCATAATTAATCTCAACGTAGTCGGTGCGAGCATGGAATATTGGATAGGAAGCCAATGCCAACGCACCATTGTTGTTACGTACACCACAAAATTGGTGGTGTACTTGTCAAGAGGAATCTGAAGATATTTGAGAAGCATTTGAATCCAAAATAAATTTGCAATGGTGATTGCCATGGCCCAATATTCAGCCTCGGTGTTGAAGCACAATACTACTCCTTCCTTCATTGCACTTCATGAAACTAAGCAAGAGTTGAACAATACTCCAAAACCAACTGTAGTTATCTAGATTTTCTGCCAATGATCAATCATTCCCTTCAAGTATTTGCGGGGGAGAAACTAAGGGGCTTAAATATGAATATTTAAGCACTTATCATATGCTTAAACTAAATCTTACTAGCCGACTAGAAATTATGTAATACAGATGAACTTCAAAATAATTATTTTCATGTTTTATAAGCCGACAAAGGTAAGATACTCTATTTAACTTCACATACAACTAACTGTTCATGTGATAATTGTTAGTGATGAAATATAATTAGCTCAAGGTGGAATTTGATTTTTTGGAGGTGGAGGTGGGGCAATAGGTGCATCTGATTGTGAATAAACAGCTAGGCATACAGATTCATGAAGAATGAAATGTGTCATATATATTGAATCATTCCTTTAACTACCACACCAGAATCATTCCGGTACCTTGGAGAAATGATACTCGGGACACATTGGATTTCAAACTCAACTTCTCACTTTAAAGGTGATCTTGAAAATTCTATTGAGAACACATATGAAAAATCTCCTACCATTGGAATCTCTTGTAGATCCTTCTTTTCCTTCTTCAGTGTTTCAACAATACAAGCCATAAATGGCTGGTCTCCATTCATGACGAGCTTCCTGGATTGAGTGGCTAACAGAACAGAACAGGAGGAAGGGATCAATAATTTTCAGCAATAATATTTAAAGAAAATAAAAAAAATTGTTGAAATTTGTATTAAATGCTCTTATACATTGATATTACCTTCCTTCACATGTTCATCTACATAACACTTTTCACATATTCTCATAACCTTCTCAAACTTCACTTCCAATTCAACCTTCTTCTTCTTCCTCTTATGTCCACAATTCCCCCATTCCTTCCACAAAACCATTAAGCCAAGTTAAGCCCCACCCCAACACCCTAGCTCCCTCTCATGCATGTTCCTGAATTTGTCTTCTTCTTCTTCTTCTTTTTTCACAAGTGTTGCTGAATTTGTGTCAGTAATTCCTTCACAAAACAATCAAGTCCAAGTTGTCCAGCCCAACAACCGTTGTTAAACAGCTAAGCTACATATTGTATATTGTATATTGTATATAAAGAGGCATGCATGCCATGTTCAAGCAATTTTCAGGTTAGTTTCATCTATAGCCGTATTCAATTTTTGAAAGTTTCAGTAAAATGATTAGTTTTGTCAGTATAATTTATTTGAACTTGTAATATAAGTAGATTAGTTATCCTTGGCTCAATGATTTCCATGGAAATGCTTTTTATTATATAGAAATGAGGGTATGAATGTATATCTAACCAATGAAAATTAATAACGAAGTTGGGATATCTGGCCTGGTCTACTAGTTGCTTAGGATTCTTTTTAGTGCTTTCTTTACTAAAATGCTTTTAAAAGGACATTACTTGTTGTTCAATGGAATGTTAGGGAGCCTGTCAAATTTTTCTTAGCTTTAAATTGTATGTTTCAAATAATTTTGCTATGTTTAGGATGTAATAAGATGCTTTTCCTGTGTCGTACTCCAAGATTATTCACTGATGGAGGGATGAGATGTTTTTAACAGAACCTGCTATTAGACTTCTTCTTAGCTCTGAGATTTGGATATCTGCCCACGTAGAGCTAATAGAAGAAATTTCTGCCCTCACAGTAATCCTGTATGTTATACTTAAGAATTGAAACTTAAAATTATACGCATGTATGTGTGTGTGTACAATATTTATATCTTGGAGAGATAAACAAGAACATGGAATTAAAGGGATTAATTTTTCTTTAATCAGTAATAACCTCACATTTTGTTGCAAATCTGACAATTTTACCCAATGGCTTCCAGAATCCACTTGGTGTGCCTAGATGACGGATTAAGAATTTGGTTCTAGGATTTAAGTCAGGCTTACTCAAATTCCCTTGAGTTAAAATCTTTTTGTGTCAGTGGAATGAATTCTTTTAAGCCGAGAGGAGTTGGCGTTATACTGCTGGTGTAGATTCTAGTGCCAGATGAAGTGGACTTCGGGGTTGTATTAACTCATAAATGGAGATGGTGGGTTATGAAGTTTGTATAGAAGGCAGAGGTAGTTGTGATTGTTAGCTGGAGCATTTACAGTAGTGGAGATGATGATGGTGGCAGGCATGGTAATTGTGATTTATTGATGCACTGGTGGTGGTGGTGGAAGTAATTTGGAAGTTTAGCACCAAAAGAAACCTGGCATGCCAAATGGATGTGGTCGATCCTTGGCTGCTGTTGGTGGTTGTGGCGGATTGGTGGAAACAAAAGTTGTTGCATGTTGTGGACATGGTGATGGCATCTTGGTTTAGAACTATGAAATACGAGAATATTTCTATACGAAATTATGCAATAGCCACTTCTAGTGACACTATTCATTTTAAAGCAAGAATCTGTGGCACAATTTTCTTCCCTCGATTCTTGCTTGGAATTTTTGAAAGGTTTCTCCCATTACTTATTTTTATCTACATGTGATATTGTGGGAGATCTGATACCTATATACACAACATACAGAAGGAGAATGGTTTGGGTGTGTGTTTGGGCATATTATAGGTCACTACAATTATTAATTATACCAATTATAAATGTTACTATATTAGCTACCAAAACAAATTAAGCAATGGCTATCTCAAGACTGTTTATTATTTCAAAAGCATAAACATGAAAGAGCTATAAACAAACTTAATATTCTCATATTAGCTTCTTTTAGTATCCAGCAGAAACTTCAATTTGATCTTGTTGAGTGTGATTGAAATATTGTTTGCCTTGATCCTCTGTTCAGGTAATTCAGCACAACACTGCAAGGCCAATCCCATTATGCAGGACATGCAATTTTCTATAGAAGCATAATCTCTTTCAGTTCTCAACAACAGGCATCAACAACTTTAGTTCTGAATCGGGTGATGATTCCTCTACCCAACGCTTCAAACTCATTTCTCCAAGAACATGTCATCTGTTGGTTTCTTTCTTGTGAAAGTTTCCATCAGCAAAATACCATAACTATACACATCGCCTCTTGTAGAAATGATTCCTTCCAACCCATACTCTATTTGTAACATAAAATAATCATTAGAACCTAAATATATATTCCTAAGATATAAAGAAAATCAATATTCTACCAAAAGGCTATACTTATCCATGTATGCATGATTAGAATGATAGACAATCAGATTCTAGTTGTAGGATAAAAACATCACCTGGTGCCATATACCCAGTAGTAGCAAGAGTCATGGTCTGCGTCATAGAATCTCCATCACCTAACAGCTTGGCAATGCCAAAATCAGCAACATGTGCCACCATATCTTCATCTACTAAGATATTGCTCGGCTTCAAATCACAATGAATAATAGGCATTGAATAACCATAATGGAGGTATTCCACTGCTGATGCAACATCAATCATTATATCTAGTCTTTGTAAGATACTCAAACAACGGTCTTGAGAATACAACAACTTCTCTAGGCTCCCATTAGGCATGTATTCCAATACAAACGCTTTGAAGTTTATATTACTACAAGTGGTGATGATTTTGACAAGATTTCGATGACGAATATTGCGTAGTACCTCACACTCTGTATCAAAACTTTTGAATGCCCCTTCCACTTCCAAGTTAAAAACTTTTATTGCAACAATCATTCCATTTGAGAGTGTCCCTTGGTATACTGATCCAAAGCTCCCTTTACCAAGTAAGTTGCTTGCATTGAACCCTTCTGTTACTTTTAAAAGTTCTTCTTGTGAAATTCTTCTCCATGATTCTAGAGGTAACGAATTTGCCTCCACTGGAAGTTGTGCATTCCTTTTTCGGCGTCTTGTCCAAACTAATACAAGAGCAACTACAAGGATTGTTAACCCAATTGTTGGTAACACATACTTTAATATACATGTTGCGGTCTTTTTTGATCGAGAAACATCTTTACATGGAGGGACTTGCAGTTGGGGAGAACCACATAGTCCATCATTTGACATAAATGACGCAACAAAGAAATGTACAAAGGGTCCTCCTACGGGAATTTTTCCTTGTAGTCTATTGAAAGAGACATTTAGATATTTGAGGTATGAAAGGGCTTCTAATGACTTTGGGATCTCTCCTGATAAATTGTTATTGGAAAGATCCAAGAATTCCAAGCTTACAAGGTCACCAAATGATTCAGGAATTGAGCCTTCTAATCCATTGTCCGACAATGAGAGATTAACTAAATATTGCAGCCCACCAATTGTTGTTGGGATATCACCTGATAATCGATTATTTGATAAATCCAATTTCATTAGAACCTTCATATTTCCAATTTCTAATGGGAGAGGACCACTTAAAGAATTTGATGACAATTTCACCTCCAAGAGATTTGTAGCACTCCACAAGTTCAAGGGAATGGTAGAAGATAACTTGTTAACATCCAAGTAAAGATATCCTAGAGAAGTAAGATTATCCGTACATATGGGAATGTCTCCGGAAAGCTTATTTGCACTCAAATCTAATTTGAACAAGCTCTTCAAATGACAAAGATTTGATGGTATGGCACCTTCTAGTCTATTTCCATGAAGGAACAAACCTTGGAGCATGTGCAATCTTTCAACTACAGTTGGAATAGGTCCAGCCAATTCATTGTTCATTAGGGACAACCTCATCAAGCTGCTTAAATTGCCTATATCTCTAGGAATGTTTCCCTTAATGTTGCAATTATCTATGTAAAGTTCTTGAAGAGAAGTAGAGAGATTTCCAATGGAACTAGGAAGGACGTCATTCAACGGATTATTGGACAATTCTAAATATCTTAGATATGCCAAATTTGTCAAAGAAGTGAAAAAGTTGAACTCTGAAGTAGAAGATTCAATGGTCAAATTATTTTCTGCTAAGCGAAGCCACTTGAGGAGCCTTAAATTACCAAGTGATTTAGGAATTAAGCCCGAGAATGAGTTCCCGCCCAGGTCTAACTTAGTGAGCATGGAAGCATTGGAGATAGAGCTAGGTATTGTTCCACTCAATTTATTTGTTCCAAGAAGAAGATACTGAAGATTTGGAACGAAGAGGCCTAAATTTGTTGGAAGACAGCCTGAGATGTTATTAAGAGGCATTATAATAGATTGTATTGTTGAGATATTAAAGATCTCAAATGGAATTGGACCAGTAAATTTATTTTCACCGACACCGAGGAACTCAAGATATTGTAGATTACCAATTTCACTTGGTATTGCACCTAGCACAATATGAACAACCACACGTTATTATTAAAAAAAAAAATAAGAATAAAAAAAAATTATGTGCTTCAAATGAATCGTACATACAAGTGAACAAATGTCTAATAAACAAACCCAAACTTCAAAGAGCTAATTAATACGGTCTACGATAAATAAGCCACTCTACCCACTATCCTCGTTTCATTGGACCAATTGGCAACCTCAAGTTAATTACCTGAGCCTCTATTTTATTAGTCAATCTATGTGAACAATATTGTTAAATATATTTCTATTAATGTGAGCCATGGATGTGATATTTTCTAAGGCTTAGATTTAAATGTGCAAAGAAGAGGAGAAGAGGAAAAAAAAAAAAAAATTACAAGACAAAACAATGGTGGGCTCAATTAGCTTTATTTGGTTAAGTGGCTGTGGATTGAGGAAGCAAAAGCAATGACCATGCATGACAATTGACAACCGCTAATATGTATTTTCCTTCTCTACTTATTATTTTTTATTTTTTTATTTATATATACATATAAATCCTGAATTATGAACACAAGTAAAATACATATTAGCTGAGGGAGTGTCCCCGCGCCACCCCGGCTTGGTGTGGAGCCAACTTCTTTATTGTGTAGAGAGTGTTTGCGTGGCGCCGTGGTCATCCCCTTGTTATGGAGTTGGGCATTTTGTGAATTATCATATATATATATATAAAGTTGAGTTTTGACTATAGAATGTAGAAAATGTATGTTTAGATTTTATTTTAAACAAAAATAGGAGTTTTATTTTTAAACATAAGAGTTTTATTTTAATGCATTGAATTTTCTTAATGAAGAAAATAAAAGCTTTTCAAATTCTCTCTTTCTCTCTCTTTATCTAATTTTCTTTTCATCTTCTCTTACTTTATGTTTAATTATCTTAATGAATAAAACAAAAGGTTCACAAATTATCTCTTTATTTTCTTTTAATTTTCTCTTGCTTTTGCTTTATTTGTAATGCATTGAATTGTTTAAATAAAGAAAACAAAGCTTTTCAAATTCTCTCTTTCTCTCTTTTATCTAATTTTCTTTTCATCTTCTCTTTTATTTATTTATTTATTTATTCTCTTGCTTTATGCCTAGAATTGTGACATATGGCGTTTTAGATGTTAGCCTTTTAGTGAGACAATTAAAACATATGGGTTTTATTTGTAATGCATTGAATTGTCTAAATGAAGAAAACAAAATATTCACAAATTCTCTCTCTTTATTTTTCTTTTTCTTTTCTCTTACTTTCTTTTATATCTTAATTTGAGACAATTAAAACGTATGAGTTTTATTTGGAATGCATTTAATTGATATATTAATGAAGAAAACAAAAGTTCCCAAATTCTCTCTATTTATTTTCTTTCTCTTCTCTTACTTTCTATTTATATCTCAATGTTCCTTTGCAAATTCCACACTCAATTTAGGAAAAGACAAGAGAGAGGAGAGTTTCCAATCGTTGTTTCTCAATGAAAAATTATACTACAGTTATTTTATTTCTTTTATTATTATTATTTTTTGTGCTAGAACATTTTTTTTTCCATTATATTAGTATTGTCATTTTATATGTTTTTTCTTTATCTTTATTTTCAGTGATCATGTTCTTCCATTTTTTATTATTATTATTTTTTGTGCTAGAACATTTTTTTTTCCATTATATTAGTGTTGTCATTATATATATATATTTTATCTTTATTTTCAGTGATCATGTTCATCCATTTTGTTTTGTCCATTATATATATATATATATTTCTATTTTCTATTTTTCCTTCTTTTACTTTCTATTTATATAATTCCCAAAAAAGACAAGAGAGAAAGAGTACTTATTCGTTGTTTCTCAATGAAAAATTATACTACTCTCTCTCTTTATTTTTCTTTTATTTTCTTGCTTTCTTTATATCTCAATGTAAGACAATTAAAACTTATGAGTTTTATTTGGAATACATTTAATTGATATATTAAAGAAAACAAAAGTTTCAAATTCTTATTTATTTTTCAATCGATGTTCCAAGAGGTAGCTCAATTTGTAGACTATAATGAAGCGGAGGTCTCTAGTTCAATCCCTTTTTCTTGTGTGGACATGTCAAAAAAAAAAAAAATTTCAATCGGTAGAGTTTTTTTGTATTGTTTTCTCGTATGTCTTAAAATTAGTTTCTTTTAGTTTATATATGTGAAGGATGGTTGGAAAAAAAAAAAAAAATCTATTTGACAAAACCTTTTCTTATATTTGTGGATTTCATTTGAACGAGAAAATATACAAAAAGTTAGTTCTTCTTTATTATATTAGTGTTTTTTCATTTGTTTACTTTTTATTTGTCCTTATTTTCTATTCTAATTTATATATTATTTTTCATTCAAATTTTCTTAATTTTATTTAATACAAGTTACAAATTTTCTTTTTGTAAATTTAATTGACTTTTGTTGTTCATTTTGCTTTTGGGTGTTCCTATATTATATTCATGCCACTGTTTTTATCTCTTTCTTTTTAAAAGAAAAATTAAACTATCAACATTCTTTTGTTAACAAAATTAGTAAATATAAGTAATCGATATCAACATGCTCATATATTTTAGAACACTTATTTACTTTTGTCAATGTAATAGTAAAATTTCTCAAAAAAATTGTTTATGAGGAGGAAGTTCAACCCTAAAAACAAAGTTTATCATAATGAATTGTATCGGAGGAGAAGTGATATCATTGTTGAAATAATGATTAATCAATCATTTTCTATGATTGATTAATCTAGAATTTTTTCCTTTATATTCCATTTTAAACTACATATATGGAACAAATATTTAACATTTCAATTTATAAGAACTAAAATTTTTAAATTTATAAATTCTAAATCTTGATTCATTTTGATTTTAATGGCAAAAATAAAAGCTCATTTAAAGTCAAAACTTCTGATTTTTAATTATTAAAACTGAAAATTTTTTATTTTGGACCATTAATTAAGATCGAATGGAACAAATATCAAAATTTAATTTGAGAGCCTCAAATTTATGAAAAATTTGAGGATCTGATCCATGGGTTTATGCTATTAAGTTAAATTATGGTTTATAATGATCTTATGAACATTTGTCATTTTTAGTAACTAATTTGTTAATTAAGAGAAGAGAATAGAATTTGTTGTTGATAATCTTTTAAACTCTTTTTGACTTAATTAGAAAAAAAAAAAAAACCCGGCACGTAGCGCGGGCTCTAAGCTAGTTACCTTTAAAATCGAAGTATTTTGAGGAACCAACATTATTTTACATCAAACAAATATTTTATGTAACTGCCTTTTGACACAATTATAATGGGGGCATTTTTGAAATCTTCAATAGGGCAAGTGTCACGTGCGAGATACAAACGAGATTTTCTCCAGTTTATTTGAATTAGATAATATCCAGTTAGTTATAGTGGAATGATATTTTTGTCTTTTCTTTTTTTGAGGGGACAAAAATACTCATCCACTACTCATCCACTATAACTAACTAGATATTATCGAGTTTAAATGAACTGGAGAGGATCTTAATTCCATTTTCTACACATATTTAATGCCTAGATATCAATTTGGGAACTAATTGTGCCAAAGTGGTAGTTTAGGGAGCCGAGTTACAGTGAGTCGTAACTTTATAGTAACTATAAATGATATGTTAGGTTTTTAGTTATTATTTTTTTTGGGATGTAATTAACCAAAAAATATTATCAAATAGCTTAAAACGCATAATACTCAAAATAGTTTTCCCCTTTATGTGATAACACTTTTTTCAAACCAAAAACAAAACTCATACCCTAAAACACATTAACATTAAATTCACCACTTAGATTTCTCATTGTCGTCTCTTTCTCTCACTTTTCCATCCTGTCTTCTTAGACTTTATTCTCTCACCGTTCATCTTTTCACGCTTTACCATCATCTCCTTTTAGACTCTGTTCGTTAATGGACAGATAAAGCACATATCCACATATTTGTGCTTCGTTGTTTAATCTCTTTTCAGGTAATATACCATTATTTTCTTTTTTTTGTTGATAAGAAAAGACAGAGCATGTTTAGTATTTTAGTTTTTTTTTTTCTATTATTATTATTTTTTTTTTCTGTACCTCCACTAAAATCATATTTTCGTTGCATTGACACAATGGGTTAATTTTTTATTTTTATTTTTTCAAATCAACACAATGGGTTCATTTATGTCATAGCAGTAACAGACAATCAGATTAATATTCTCTAGCAATTTCTTTTCTCCACATAGTTGCCTAAACCTTTTGTCTTCTTGTACGTTGAGGACAAATTATTTTCTAGTTTTAATTGAAAGGTGCCTAATGCCAAGAAAATAAACAGGCACATATCCACGATCAATGATGTCATCCATATAAGCAATCAACTAGAGCAGGAGTAAGAATACCTTCAAAGTTGTTGTCGCTAATGGATATGTTTGTGAGCATGGTTAAATTCTTAATTTCTGGAGATATTCTTCCTGTGAATCTATTAACCAACAACCATAAAATTTGTAGTTGTTTGCACTTGAACAGACCGGATGTTATAGTCCCTAAAAAACAGTTACCAAATTGGAAACGCGTTAAAATTTGCTAAGTGACTGAAGACTAATAAAAAAATAATAATAAACACACCTTCAAAGTTGTTGTTGTCAAGGTATAACTCTGTGAGTTTAGTTAAGTTCCCAATTTCAGAAGACACACTTCCCATAAATCTATTAACCGACAACGATAAAATTTGCAATTGATTGCACTTGAACAAACCAGATGGGATAGTCCCTGAAAAATAGTTACCAATTTGGAAACAAATATTAAAAGTAGCACTCAATGGAGGACATGAAAGGCTGATATATAAGGAAAGACACTCCTCCATTGAAAGGCTGATATATAAGGAAAGACACTCCTCTCAGTTTTAAGAGTTTAATCACAATTGAATTTAAAATTCAATAGTAATTTATTCAAAATCTAATAGTAATTTTCATTACTAAGAGAGAGTGCACATACTTAAGAATATAAGAGTGGGAATGTATATGACATTTCTTCTAAGGAAATTACATTTTCATCCGTGTCAAAATTTCTCTCAAACCAACAATTTTTTTCTTTAATTAATGATCTCTTCTCTTTTCTTGTTTGACGCAAACTTTTACAGATTATATTTTATTTTGAGAGAAACTAATTGTAAAGTGTGCTTGAGATAGAAATAGAATACATATTGTATTTTATTCAATAGTGTGAAAAAATTGAAGATGATAAATATCATGATAAAGATAAGGTGTACAAGGGACATCAAAAATATTTGATCTTGAGATTTGGTCACGGTGCTCAAAGTAGAATCTTGGATGTAAAATGAAATTTACTGTTTAAATTTGAGTAAACATACCTTCAAAGATGTTGTTGTCAAGGTTTAACATTGTGAGCATTATTAAATTTCCAATTTCCGAAAGTATTCTTCCTGTGAATCTATTAGCGGACAATAATAAAATTTGCAGCTGTTTGCACTTGAACAGACCAGATGGGATAATCCCTGAAAAATAGTTACCAATTTGGAAACACATTAAAATTTGCTAAGTGACTGAAGACTAATAAAAAAAATGCTAAACACACCTTCAAAGTTGTTGTTGTCAAGGTATAACTCCGTGAGTTTAGTTAAGTTTCCAATTTCGGAAGGCAGACTTCCCATAAATCTATTAGCCGACAACGATAACATTTGCAGTTGACCGCACTTGAACAGACCGGATGGGATAGTCCCTGAAAAATTGTTATCAATTTGGAAACAAATGATAAAAGTAGCACTCAATGGAAGACAGGAAAAGCTGATATATAAGGAAAGACACTCCTTTCATAGTTTTAAGAGTTTAATTACAATTGGATTTAAAATTCAATAGAAATTCATTTAAAATCTAATAGTGATTTTCACTATTAGTAGAGTGTGCAAGTACTTAAGAATGTAAGAGTGAGAATGTGTGACATTTTTCCTAAGGAAATTACATTTTCATCCATGTTGGAAGTTCTGTCAACCAAAAATTTCTTTAATTTATGATCTTGAGATTTGGTCACGATGCTCAAAGTAGAATCTTGGATGGAAAATGAAATTTACTGTTTAAATTTTAGTGAAATTCGAGCGCTCCATGAGAAGGAGGTTGTGGGGTCACCTGCCTAGGTGGGTGGGCATTGTACCCCAGACTATACCCAAACAACATCCATTGGGCTACTTGAATTTCAGTGAAATTTAGACAATTTAAATGTAGGGGTCCTCATCCATAACAATGTCAACCTGTACTACAATCAATGGTAAAAAAATAAAATTTCACTTAGTTTCCGAACAAATAAAAATAAAAACCCTCTAGTTCAACAAAAATTTAAAAACAATGAAAAAATAGTGTAACCCCTTCAAAGTTTTTTTGAATATATATATATATATATATTCATCTTCTCTCACTCCACCATCCTCTCGTTTAAAATTTCGTTCGTTAAAGGATAGAACAAGCATATTTCAACAGATATGTCTATTTTAAAATAGTTTTTGAGGTAATATGCTATGTGGTTGTTTTTTCCCCTATTTGGCTCCAATTCCATAGGTGAAATGTCAATATATTCAATGACCTCCTTGCTTAAAATGATTTAAAGAAAACATAGCAATAGAAGAAAGAAACCTAATTTAGACTAACCAGGAGAGGAAAAGAGAGGGATGTAATAATAGAAAGAGATGGGTAAGCATAAAACCGTAAGCTTTGATAGTTATAGTGCTATGTGTCATCGATGCAGTATTTACATACAGATATACTAAACATACTTTCAAAGGCATTGTTGTCAAGGTATAACTTTGTGAGCAAGATTATGTTTCCAATTTCCGAAAATATACTTCTAATGAAATTATTATTCATCAATGATAAATATTGTAGTCGTTTGCACTTAAATAAAGTGGATGGGAGTTGGCCATAAAATTGATTATAAGATACTCGAAGCCGTTGTAAGTAGGGAAGATTATCAAACGTATCCATAGGGAGTGGACCAGAAAGATTATTGCCTCTTAGGTCAATGACTTGCAACGATGACTTGTTGGAAATAATTGAGGGCATCGGACCAGAAAGCATATTATCTCTAAGACCAATTTCTTGCAAGTTGTATATGTTGAAGATGGAGGATGGAATGGAGCCCGAAAGTCGGTTATAACTAAGATTAATTACCTGCAATGAAGATATATTCGATAGAGATGGTGGAATAGTCCATGTGAAACTATTACCATACATGGATAAATTTTGAAGTTTGAATAACAGCCCCATCCAAGATGGGATTTCTCCATTGAAGTTATTGAGTCCGAAGGATAAGTGTTGCAAATTGTAAAGATGAGGCAACTCTTCGGGCAAAGAGCCATGAAAACTATTGTTTTCGATGTTTAGACTAATAAGAAATGAAAGGTTTCCCATGTGTGGAGGAATGGTGCCTACAGGACCCGTACATGTTGAAGAACACTTTCCTTAAAAATGTTCAATATGTTAGCTGACACAATATGAACAACTACACGTTATTATTAAAAATAATAATAAGAATAATAAAAAAAAAATTATGTGCTTCAAATGAATTGTACATACAAGTGAACAAATGTCTAATAAACAAACGCATACTTCAAAGAGCTAATTAATATGGTCTGTGATAAATAAGCCACTCTACCCACTATCCTCGTTTCACTGGACCAATTGGCAACCTTGTTAATTAGTTCATGAACCTCTATTTTATTAGTCAATCTATGTGAACAATATTGTTAAATATATTTCTATTAATGTGAGCCATGGATGTGATATTTTCTAAGGCTTAGATTTAAATGTGCAAAGAAGAGGAGAGAAGAGGAAAAATAAAAAAAGAAGAGAAAATTTACAAGACAAAACAATGGTGGGCTCAATTATCTTAACTTGGTTAAGTGGTTGTGGATTGAGGAAGCAAAAGCAATGACCATGCATGACAATTGACAACCGCTAATATGTATTTTCCTTCTCTGCTTTTTATTTTTATTTTTATATATATATAAATCCTGAATCATGAATCCACGTACACGAACACGAGTAAAGAGTTTTTCAAAAAAAAAAAAAAAAAAACACGAGTAAAGAGACATATTTTTGGAGTATTTTATTCAACCTAAAGAGACAGAATATTGACAACTCACATTCCTAAACTACCACGATTGTTCCAAGTAGGTTCCTAAGTCAGATTTGTGCGTAAAAATTGACAAAATCCACGACACGTGACACTGAAACATTTTTGAGTGACGAATCTACCCTGGATTGAAACATACCATTTAAAATAAAATTACCTAAAAAAACACTCAAAAAACTTTAATATTTGGTTTCTTTGATCTCTCGATCATTTCATCTCTTACAATTTTACAATATTGCACTAGCAGGGAAGGACTTGCCACTCGATAGAGGGGGTTACTGGTTGAAGCGGAGGGAGTGTCCCCACGCCATCCCTGCCTGGTGTGGAGGCAACTTCTTTATTGCGTAGAGAGTGGTTGCGTCGTCATCCCCTTGTAATGGATTTGGGCATTTTTGTGAATTGTTACCTTTAAAATGGAAGTATTTTGAGGAACCAACATTATTTTACATCAAACTAATATTTTATGTAACTGTCTTTTGACACAATTATAATGGGGGCATTTTTGAAAGCTTCAATGGGCAAGTATCACGTGCGAGACATATTTTCTAGGAACATGATCCTCTCTAGTTCATTTGAACTAAATAATATCCAGTTAGTTATAGTGAAAGGGTATTTTTGTCTTCTCATTTTTTGAGGGGACAAAAATATCTCCCACTATAACTAACTCGATATTATCCAGTTCAAATGAACTAAAGAGGATCCTAATTCCATTTTCTATGCATATTTAACGCTAGATATGAATATGGAAACTAATTGTAGAAATTAGGTGAGTCAGTAACAATAGTAATTGTAAATGGTATGGTTTATTTTTTTTGGGATGTAATTAACCGAAAAATATTATCAAATAGCTTAAAACACATAATTTGGAAACACATTAAAATTTGCTAAGTGACTGAAGACTAATAAAAAAATGCTAAACACACCTTCAAAGAAGTTGTCGTCAAGGTGTAACTCCGTAAGTTTAGTTAAGTTCCCAATTTCGGAAGGCACACTTCCCGTAAATCTATTAGCCGACAACCATAATATTTGCAGTTGATTGCACTTGAACAGACCAGATGATGAGATAGTCCCTGAAAAATAATTACCAATTTGGAAAAAAATTAATAAAAAGCACTCAATGGAGGACAAGAAAGGCTGATATATAAGGAAAGACATTCCTCTCACAGTTTTAAGAGTTTAATTACAATTGGATTTGAAATTCAATAGTAATTCATTCAAAATCTAATAGTGATTTTCATTACTAGGAGAGTGTGCACGTACTTACGAATGTAAGAGTAAGAATGTATGTGACATTTCTCCTAAGGAAATTACATTTTCATCCATGTCAAAAGTTCTGTCTAACCAAAAATTTCTTTAATTAATGATCTCTTCTCTTTTCTTGTTTGACACAAACTTTTACAAATTATATTTTATTTTGGGAGAAACTAATTGTAAAGTGCGCCTAAGATAGAAATAGATTACGTAATATATTTTATTCAATAGTGTGAAAAAATTGAAGATGATAAATATCATGATAAAAATAAGGTGTACAAGGAACATCAAAATATTTGATCTTGAGATTTAGTCATGATGCTCAAAGTAGAATCTTGAATGTAAAATGAAATTTACCGTTTAAATTTTAGTAAACATACCTTCGAAGGCGTTGGTGTCAAGGTATAACATTGTGAGCATGATTAAGTTTCCAATTTCCGAAAGTATACTTCCAGTGAAATTATTATTCACCAATGATAAATATTGCAGTCGTTTGCACTTGAATAAAGTGGATGGAGTTGGCCATAAAATTGATTATAAGATACTCGAAGCCGTTGTAAGTAGGGAAGATGATCAAACGTATCAGGGAGTGGACCAGAAAGATTATTGCTTCTTAGGTTAATGACTTGCAACGATGACTTGTTGGAAATAATTGAGGGCATCGGACCAGAAAGCATATTATCTCTAAGATCAATTTCTTGCAAGTTGTATATGTTGAAGATGGAGGATGGAATGGAGCCCGAAAGTCGGTTATAACTAAGATTAACTACCTGCAATGAAGATATATTCGATAGAGATGGTGGAATAGTCCCTGTGAAACTATTACCACACATGGATAAATTTTGAAGTTTGGATAACAGCCCCATCCAAGACGGGATTTCTCCATTGAAGTTATTGAATCCGAAGGATAAGTGTTGCAACTTGTAAAGATGAGACAACTCTTCGGGCAGAGAGCCATGAAAACTATTGTTTTCGATGTTTAGACTAACAAGAAATGAAAGGTTTCCCATGTGTGGAGGAATGGTGCCTACAAGACCCATATAAGAAAGGTTCAAGGCATTGACTCGTTGATAGCCAGAGTCACAAGTGACACCAACCCAGCTGCAAACGAAGGTGCCGGTGGACCAGTTGTTTGTCAAAACATTATGAGGATCATAAGAAATTTGAGCCTTTAGAACAAGAAGAGCAGATTGATCGATGTTACTCTCAAGAACAGTTGCAACAGCTAGACTAACGATGTAAGATTGTACCATAAAATGTGCCACACAGAGGAGGAATAAGACACAAATTCTCTCCATGAGTAGTGTATGTTGGTTGAGGTACTAAGGATGCGTGAGTTCAAGTGAAAGTGTTATATAAGAAGATTGAACGGAGAAGACGTCGGTTAGGTGCAGGCATTATTGACTTTTAGACAAAATATTCAAAATCAATGAGGAAAACGTCGGTAGGGTGGTTTACACGCTACCCACGAGGCCCACGACTCTCTTTTCTTTTTTCTTTGTCTATTGTCATGATTCTGAAGCTCTTTTCCCACTAAACATAATTACAATGTTTGATAAATGACTAGACTTTTATATCATAAAAAACAATTTATGCAACAACTCCAAAGTAGACTAGCTTGTACCAACTAAGACTCAAATACTAAAAAAATTCAGACATGACTATCTCACATAGCAAGCCAAACAAACCGTGTCCCAAGTGTCCCAAGTGTCAGCCAAATGATTTTGTGGTTACAGAAATTAAGGACGAAAAAAATCATTGGCTCAGATGATTTCTATTACCAAACTATTTTCTACATTTTTCTCTTAAAAAAAAATCAAATATATTTCACATTTATATCATACCTGTTAGAATATTTGATATTATTCTACTTTATTATGTTTCTTTATATATTCTAAGGTTTGGTTTTGTAATACTCCATCAAAACATCTGTTTTAAAAGGTTGTAGATTTCTTACTTTAAAGGAAGACTTGTCTCATTTGAAAGGAGAAAAATGGGGTTCAAATGGATCAAATTCAAGCAAAGTGGGGTTGTGCACTATTTGCTATATGTAGTGGGGTACTAGAATTTAATGTGTTTGAATGTTCTTCCGGAAACGTAATAATGAAGATTCTCATACATATTTTTGTTAATTACTTCATTTTCATATGCAATAATTGGTGTGAGAGAAGAGAAGAAGAGAGGGAGACCGTGGGTGAGAAGAAGAGGGGGAGGGAAGGAGTGAGGCAAGAGGCGAGGAGATAATTAAGAAGGAAGAAAGAAAGAAAGAGGGAGAAAAGTAAGAGGGAGAGTGGGGTAGTTGGCAAGTTTGCGTGTGAAATGAGGAAGAAAAGAAGAAAAAGAAAGAAGAAAGAGACAAAACATTGAACTCACTCGCATGTGGTATAAAAAAGAATTTATAGGTTCTGATATAAGCCAAAATAATAATTTACTTCCTGAAATCAATTTTCATGTTCTAAAAACAAATGACAATTTAATAAAAAGCGTAATCCAACTCATTTAGTCTTTGTCTACTTGTTATTTTATTTAATTTATGTGGTCTGCTTTCTGTGTAATACTTTTCTATTTTATATTCTATATTCCACTGCTTCTTTTTTTGGGAAATTTCTTATCGGCCTACTTCGTTTGGCTTTGTTCTACTCCATGTATCAATTAATCAATCCATTAGACACTGTCACACACTTTGATAGTCTATAAATAAGAGCAGTGTAGAGAAGGATTGCAGTATCAACTCCCGAAATGAAGGCCATTCTACTTATCTGCCTTCTCTTGGTGTCCACACTTTTCATTCCTTCTTCGGTTTCAGCTAGAGAGTTAGCTGGTGAGATCACTCACTTCCACTCCATACTTGCGTTTGAATTTTACTTGCAATTCTGATGTTCATGTTCTTTGCAAGTGTTAGATTTTACATAGTTGTTGCTCCTTAATTTTTAATTATAATATTTTTAATATATATATTGCTTAATTATTTCCACCAATCGGTCTATATATGATGAATTCTTTGAATTAAAACTTGTTTTCTTGCTCTCAAAAAAATTTAGCTTTTATATTATAATAAAATCATCACTTGTCTTAAAGTTTAAATTAATAAGATTTGATAAATTTAATCATGTAATTAATATTTTAATAATAATGCAGTCAAACCTACTCTGGCGGTTAGGCTTAGGGTTCAAAACAAGCTAGCACAAGTGCCATCATGTGGTTCTTCTACGTCGTGTAACCCCCAAAAAAGCAGCATGCATGTGTACATGGTTGAGCAATAAGGCATGATCTGCAGGTTGCTTATATTTTCTCTATCGTCTACTACTTAAGAAAAATGTAGGCTTTGTCTATTTTCTATATATATTAGGTGTTTGGGGCTTCATTATTCTTCTGATTGCTTTGATGTGCACTCAAAATATTAAACCTACCTTTTTTTTTTGTTTTTTTTGCAATAATTAATGAACTCCAAGAACCTCTACAGTTTGATGTAATGTGATGTGCTAAATAAAAGAGCTGACATAGTCGATTGGTATATTGAAAGGACTTTATTACAATTCTATGTATTTTCCTTTATCTGCATTAATCTCACTAAGTTCAAATATTAGCTAGAACTTAGAGCAATTATTTTGAGGACGTAATTATTGGGAAAAAAAGGGCCAATGATAAACAACTCATAAGCAGTATTCATTCTTCAAAAAAAAAAAAAAATTAAAGTATTCATAAAAAATCTGAAAAATAAATGAAAAGGACTTTATATATACTATACTGTTGTGTAACAGTGACTACGCACCAAAGGTAGCCAACCCATGGAATTTCTAGTGATAGGCTTTTCTTTTACAGTGCCCCAAATGATAAGTTTTCTTACAAGACCAACCCTAGCTAAATTAGCAAGATAATTATAAAGATTGATCAATTGCGTTGCCTAATTATATGATCATATACTATTAAAAAGGAGTTTGATACACATGTGATTGGACTCAAGACTAATCTCGTCCAAAATATATATCGGATAAATCTGATCTAAGGATAACTCAAAACATTTTAATATATAGTTTGTGGTAGAATTGCATATACTCATAAACACCATTAGAACGTAAGATCAGATCGAGGCTCTTATTTATCTCTGAACCTTTTCATTGTCGATTGTTGTATTGGACATCATGCATGCGTGTGTGCCCCTCCTTTATTTGGAAAACTGACCCTAAACTCAAACCTCTTGCTTGATTTTACACATTGGCTTGAATGAGTCAAAGCTGAATGTCATTGACTTGGGAATCAATATATAAATATATATATAGATCGAGAGAGAGAGAGAGAGAGAGAGAGAGAGAGAGAGAAATATCATAAGTTTAAAAGATTCATGCTTGATGGATTGTCGCTCAATGCTCAACGTCAATTAATGGATCATCAGCTTTCGTATTTAATGTAACCTTGCTTTTGGCATTGACATAGCCCATGGGGATTGGAACAGGATCGCTCGATTTCAATGAAATGGATAATATGTCTCATTTAGTGTAAAATAAGAGGTAATATTATGCTTAACGTTAAAATTGAAGAACTAATTTTCTGATATTACATCATTTTACTGTAAATGGATATGTTTCATTTGAAATGGACGGATCTATTCAATTCCATCCACCACCAATTAATGCAGGAAAACTCTAAAAAATAAAATAAAAATGAGGGATGATAGAGACCTAACTTTTTTGTCCAATTTTTACCTAACTTTTGCCTTTTATATTTTTTAAAAAAAAAAAAAAAAGTAAAAAATGAAAAAAGTGTCTGGAACAATAATATATATTTTTTGTCCATCTTTTTATTGGTATTTTTAAAAAAATGAAAATTCCTTTTTTTTTCAGAAAAATGGTCATTTTTCATAAAAAATGACCATTTTTATGAAGAAAAATACAATTTTCATTTTTTAAAAAATACCAATAAAAAGAAGGACACAAAAAATACATTATTACTTCAGACACTTTTTTTATTTTTTACTTTATTTTAAAAAATAAATAAATAAAAAAGACAAAAATTGGGCAAAAGTTGGATAAAAAAATTGGACCTTTAACATTTTTCAATAAGAATATTCACTTTCAGCATCAAGGTGGGGGTTTTAGGATGAGAAGCTTAATTATTACGTTTCTGGCAGAAGAATCAAACGAATTAAATTTAGCAGTAGCAGATACTTAGCTTCCAAACACATTGCTTTTGATTGCCAGATCAATTAATGGACCACTTGGATAATTTTCAATCTATGTGT
This sequence comes from Carpinus viminea, assembly GCA_013348765.1. NCBI lineage: Eukaryota > Viridiplantae > Streptophyta > Magnoliopsida > Fagales > Betulaceae > Carpinus > Carpinus viminea. The sequence goes on from CP054667.1 coordinate 61,410,264, forward strand.
TTTAATAATTGGAATCTCTCTCTCCCTCTCACGCTCACGTATACATAAACAAGATAGCTTGCGTGTCAGTCCCAAAATGAACTGTATATAAATTAGCGTAGATAAGAGATGGAAAATGAAGCTTAATTTGCAACAGAATAGTTGGGAGCGAGGCTTAGACGATAATCACCAAGATCAACTAATACAAATCAACTCCCTTCTTTTTATAATTAGCACACAAATTAAATCTTGTGCATTTTAATATTTTTCATTCATTAATTCTGGCCGATCATTCTTTCGTAGATTTAAAACATGAAGGCAAGTTTCTAGTGATTAATATTTATCCAGCTATCTGCTTTTGGGCACCGACTTGAGAGTCGATCAATATACATGGAGAAATTAGAAATATCACCAGCTTAAAAGATTTACTTGTTGCCAATGTCATGTAACCTTTTGGCATTGACATGGGAGGAGAGCTCTGGGAATTTGCATTCCACCATAATGCACTGCTTTTAGCCTATTATGTATGTATTCTTAATTTGTTGGTACTTGAAAACAAAAAAGAGAAGTTTTCTTTTGCGACGACTTCGCAAACACACTGCTATGCATACGTACACCGTTATCTGCTTTTGGCCATTGACTTGCATAGCACTGCCCCATGGCTAGATATGTGCTTGTTTGGTGTGTCGTTATCATCTGTTTTTAGTTATCTCTTATTTCTTATCAAATAAGTGCATGGTAGGATTTTATAAAGTGGTGTAATTTGAACTGATTGGGATCTATAAGAACTATTCAGTTTATTGTGGATTTCTTGGGGATGAGACGTCTCTGATACATAACTTGCCTGATGTTGTGTTCCTGTTATAAACCGTTAGCTATATCTGTGTTATTATTAAAAAATGCCAGATTATAATTGGAGTTTCTTGAAATTATATTTATAGTTCAATTTTTCCTAATAAAAAATGAGGATAAAACTTGACGTACCTGAGTAATCTATAATTTATCCAATTACAAACAGTCAAACAGAGGTGTTGGTGGACCAGTTATTTGTCAAAACATTATGAGGATCATAAGAAATTTGAGCCTTCAAAGCCAGAAGAGCAGCCTGATAAGTAGTAACATTGGGAACACTGGCAATAACTAGGCTTGCCATGTAAAATTATACCATGAGAAGTGCCACAAAAATGGGAAATAGGAAACAATTAAGTTCTCTCCATGAGTAGTGTATATTGGTTGAGTTTAGAGGATTAGTGAGGGCTGAAGACAGTGAGACTAATATATATACATATATATATACAGTAATTATGAATTGCCACGTAAAAATTGGCTGTCACCAAAATTTATTCCTAGATAGAGAGATCCATCACTATCATCATCATGGCAATCACTAGGAGAATTCCAAATGCCGTGCACAACGGTGTAGAAATTAATTTAAGACATTTCAAGTCAAGGACATTAAGAAAATTGGTGTGAGAATCCCGCCACTTTTCCAAGATTATCAACCTTTCATTGACAAATTTAACGCGTTACTTGGCCTTCTTTGAAACGTTCGAGTCATCCAAGTACACTTGACAGCAACAGCCAGCAGCCTGTAATTTCTGTGTTTTTTTTTTTTTCTTTGGAAAAAATAATTGGCAATCTCTTTTTCCATACGAGAAGAGGAAAATTGATACAAAGTGTTGAAATAGGCATGATGGAGATGGAGATATTCAAATAGACATTTGGAAAATTGTTGTGAGAACACACTACCAAGTCTTGAAACTTGTCATCAAAGTCTTCTATTGACTTGAGCCTACCAAGATATTTAAAGTCTTTCTCCATAGGGTCTTTCCACCCCCAATTTTTTTTTTTAATAAAATAATAATAATAAATTACATGACACGTGGCAAGATTTAATTGGTCTACTTGATTCTTGAATTAAGTCATTGATCGATAACCTGATCAATTATCAAAACCACATGAATTTTCTGTAATAAAAATCAAATCCTAAGGAAGAAAAAATAAAAAAGTGAAACCCTAAAGGAGTTTTTAGTATTTAACCCTTTAATAAATATATGTTAGATCGATACATACGGTGTGTAACACTTAGCATAAAGGAGAATAGTAGCAACTAATTAAATTATAATAATCAAATTTAAGTAGTATTTAGTTTTGGCAATATTTGGATTAATTAATTTAGTTAAGATTAGACAAATTGTTACTTAGTTTGTTAAAAAAATAGTGGTTAGTTAGTTAGAAAAGATATGAAATTAATTAAAGAACAAGTTTGTATTAAAAAAGATGGGATTTTATTTATTTATTTTTAGTGCAAGGGAGGGGAAGAAAGAAAAAGAAAGGAAAAATATAAAAAAGAAACTATTGATAGTTTATAATTTAGCCTAATATTTAAAAAGTAATAAAGTAGCCTCAAATAAAACATGCAAAAAAGGCCACTTATTTTTTTATATTTCTATAATACATATTCCTTTAACAAATAAAATATTAAACTAATTGTAAAAAAAAAAAACCCAACAAAAAAAAAATAATAGGCGAATATTTATTTATTCCAAAAATTTTTTTTTTTTTTTATAGCGATTTGGGTGTCCATTTGAATTGCCTAAAAGTGCGTTTATCATTTAAAAAGTTCATTTGAATATAAAAAATACTCATTTGATAAAAAAATTAAAAAAAAAATTGTAATCATGTTTAGGGCTGTAGACTTTTGTCCAGCATCCAAACATGCTCTTAGAATGGACATAATGTCTCAAATCTACCAAAATAAAAATTTAAAGAATAAGTAGAATTAAGATTGTTCATTTAACTGAATAATATTCGGTTAATTATATTAAAATAGTATTTTGTCGCCTAAAAAAGTGAATTACGATATTATCCAATTCAAATGAACTGATAAGGATCTTGTTCCGGTGACTTAACACTTCACACCCATCCATTATTATTCTAACTAGCTTGTAACCTGTACAATGCACGGGTTGTTTTTAAAATACATCTTTATTATTTTCTATGTAATGAATAGCTCAAATATTTAAAAGTATATTGATAAAAGAATAACAATAATAAACAAAAAAATATATATTATTAATAAACAAAGGTTCAGTACAAAAGGAGTTGCATAAATAGGAGCTAGGTTGATGATGTATGATTGTGATAGAATATGAAGAAACCTTTTAGTTTGATTAGCTCGATAAATAAAGAGTATATATTAAACTACTCTGATTAAGAAATGATTGTGATCCATAGGAACATATTGCAAACATTTATCAGTATATTAGAATAACAATAATAATAATGACAACAAAAATATTATTAATAAACAAAGGTTCAGTACAAAATGAGTTATAATATCTACTAAAAATATGTATGTTCTAGAAGATAGTGATCTTACATGACAAAAAATAGAGAGCACATAAAATTATCATAATATATACAATATCTAGTAACACCTCAATACTTTAACTATTATTCACAACCTAGGAGCATCAATTTATCTTCAAAACTTTAAACGTCACTTCAATATAGTTTATCTTAATCACAGAAGACTTAACACCTCAAATTATAAGAATTACCTCAAAGATTTTTATGAATTCCACCTCAAAACCATTAAATTCTATAGAATATATCAAGATCCTTAAACCGCACGTGTCAATATCAAATTTTTTAAACCACAAATGTAATTTTCAAAATTCTTATAGATTTTGGCATACCTCATTTCATCTATCTTTGTAAAACTTAGGCATTCACTACTTGTCACTACGAAATCCTCATTCACAAATCCATACTTTACAACCTCAATTATAGTACTATTATTGTCACCAACATATCTTAAGCATGATCAAAAACTCATCTAAACTCTTTTGTCACCAAGTCAATTACCAACATTCATTTCACAACCTAAATCCATAAAACCATAATACAATTATTATATCGTAATCAATAATATTTTCTAAATCCTTGAGCTATCTTAAAATATATTTTTAGTGATCCATATTCAAGAAAATTGCCGATAATCCAAATGGGTAGGTACAACTATACATCACAATCTATCTTTCATTTAAAAAAAAAAAAAAGTATATCCATCTATATCCCCAATTTGATTAACATCCTCAAAATTATTACACTAAATTGTTTTTTTAATGATATAAAGTAGTTTTAGCGAGTATTAGGTGAAGACCTTATGTCGGTAGCCAGAAGAATAAGAGAAAAACAATTGTGGTTGATTTTTATTTTATAATGTGAAAGATGCTTTCTTCATGATCACACACACCCCACCCCACCTCACTTTTTTTTTTTTTTTTTTCTTCCTTTCTTTTTCCTCCACCCAGTCACTTTGTTCATATTTTTTTCCTTCTCTCCTCACCTCCCCACGCGCACACACCCCCACCTTCTTCTTTAATTCTTTTTTTTTTTTTTCTCTCTCTTTCTTCTTAGGGAAAAATACGAAATTAGTCCATGTGGTTTACTTGATTTATAATTTACTCCTTGTAGTATCAAAACGAACTCAAAAGTCCCTGTGGTATGCAAAAAAAAAACAATTTAATCCATACAGTTAAATTCCATCCATTGACTTAACGGATTCCGTTAGCGTGTCATGTCACATCCAATTAAATTATGACATGTATCATGTTTTATTTATGACTTTTAAAAATTACACTTGGATTTTCCACGTCATATTATTATGCCGACTAATATTCCCACCTCGTTTTTAAAAAATTTTTAATTTTTACGTAAATTTTAAAAACCCTAATTCTACAAAATTATTGATCTGAAAACCTAATTCAAAAGAAAACAAATTATTCATCTTGTCTCTTTTCTCCGTCTTCTTCTTCATATATTCTCACTTCCTTTAATTCTCACAACATCTTTAACAATTTAAAATAATTGATTACCAAAAAATTTTATAGAGTTCTTATAAATTAATTTATCTATGGATGAAAGCAATTTTATTTACAACAATTAAATCTCAAAATAAGAATTTTTCTAACCCAAACTCCATTGAAAAGAATTCACTAATTCCATTGAAGAAGAAGAAGAAGAAGAAGAAGAAGAAAAAAGAAGGAGAAGAGAAGGAAGAAGAAAAAAAGGAGAAAAGAGATGGAGAAGAAAGAAGAAGAAAAGAAAAAAAATGGAGAAGAAGAATAAGACAGAAAAGAGATGAAGAAGAAGAATAATTTGTTTTTTCTTTTGAATTAGGTTTTCAGATCAATAATTTGGTAAAATTAAGGTTTTTAAAAATATTTTACCTAATGTATTTAATGTAAAACAAAAAAACAAAAAAAAGAGGTGAGGTAGGAATATTAGTTGGCATAATAATATGACGTGAAAAATCCAAGTGTGATTTTTAAAATTCATAAATAAAACATTACACGTGTCATAATTTAATTGAATGTAATATGCTTCTAAAGAATCCAATTAAGTCAATGAATGGAATTTAACTGTAGAGACTAAATTATTTTTTTTGCATACCACAGGGACTTTTGAGTTTGTTTTGATATCACAGACAGTAAATTGTAAATCAAGAAAACTATTTTGACTAATTTTATATTTTTCCCTTCTTCTTAAAGTTAAATGCGCACATGGGAAATATATTATTTTAAAACTACTAATGTCGGCCATCGAATTTGCTTTTCGGTGTGCTTTGCTAAAGCAGTCACGCGGGTATTTGGTCTAGCCGGGAACACGCGCGTGATTATTTTCTAGGCGTTTGATTTATGTGATTCTCTATAAGAATCCCAGATGAGTTTAGTCCGGGTAGTGTTTATTTATATGCTTTATGAGTTTTTGACAACTTTTTAGTAGGTTTTGTTTTAGTTTTTGTTTGATTTGGTTGTAAAAATTGTATTGTTGAGCTTTAGAGTATTGTATTGATTTTTGGGTTTTGTTTCTTATTCACGGCATGAGCTAAAGCAATAGAGCTTATTTAGTGATTCTTTTCTTTTCTTTTTTCTTCATCTACCGACAGCCTCATGTCCTCACCCACCCCTATCTCCTTCATTTCTTTTTCTCATTTTTCTTCTTTCTCCCACCTTTCTCCACCACTTCCACTTCCTTTTCTCTTTTCTTATTTTCTCTCGAGAAAATGTATAATAAGTCATTGAATCAACCCTTTAATACTAAAAATTTTCTAATTTTTTTTTTTCATAAATTTATTCTATGGGTCAATCAAAATGTAAATAAAATCATAGCCGTTAAATTTTTCTTAATTGCCGTTAGCTAGGGTGAAACACATCGTTTTGAATAGGGCCACATCAATCTAATTTTTTTATCCTATATGTCCACTGTTGACACGTAGTATCAAAACTCACTGTTTTGACCCTATCTCATAGCCTTCGCTAGAGTCTTTTGTCCATATTTGAGCGAGATTTGATCAAAATACACTGTTTTGGATAGGACAAAAACGGTGAGTTTTACCCTAACTAACGGCAGTTAAAAAAATTTGACGACAAAGATTTTATTAGCATTTCGATTAACCTAGAGAATAAATTTTTGAAAAAAAAAAAAGAAAAACTTCAAAGAGTTTTTAGTTTTGGAAGATAATTAAGGAACTTATTATACATTTACCCTTATCTCTTTCCCCACCACTCACGTTGTTTAATATTATTTTATTTATTTATTTTTCTCCCACTATCCACTCTCTTTCTTTCTTTCTTTCGGTAATTAATTATAATATTCAAAATTGAATTATACTTTGTGGGATGTGCAAAAGACCACTTTTGCAACATTCAATCTCTAATGACTCAGAAATCTAAAAATTACACCAAAATATCATAACATACACTAGATTTCTTTCTCTCTCTTTTTTTTTTCTTTTTCTTTTTTCCTTCTTTTCCTTTGTCTTCACGCCTGCCGACACCATCATGATTTCATCACTTCTCTCTTTTTTTTTTTTTTCTCTTTCTTCCTTCTCTCGACACCACACCTTCTTCTTCTTCCCTCTATTTTTCTTTTCTTCTTTAAGCTGCAACAATGGAGGTTCATTCTCTTTTTTCTTTTCTTCTTCATTTTCTCAAGCGATTTTCCGGTGCCAGAGCCATTTTTTCTGGTTTTTAGGGTGATTAAATCCTAAAGGGTTAACTTTTTCCCTCTAGGTTTTAGATTTGAATTCAAAAACGAGTTTTGAGGCATTAGAAACAAGGTGTGAGGCATTAGAAACGGTTTTTAAGGCATTAGAAACGGATTTTAGGCATTAGAATCGAGTTTTGAGGCGGATTTCGACGAGTTACGGCTCATTCGTTATCAGGTCACTGTTGGTGAGACGCCAGGCCCACTGCCGGCGTGGGTCTAGCCAGATCCACGACCGGCGTGGGTCCAGACCCACTGCCGGCATGGGTCACGGCCTGGGTGAGTCTGGCTGGGTCGTTCATGTTGTGTGGTATTTCTTTGTTTGATATTTCTCATTTTGATTTGGTGTGGTTGGGCTCTTTTTCAATTTTTGCATTTGATGAGGTGTCATGTGAGAATTGGATGCTGCAAAATGGGAGGTTTGCAGCACGACCTGACCATAGGGGCTCTCTTCAAAATTTATTTGAAAAATATTTAAAATATAGTAATTAATTAATTAATATATTTATAAAAAAAATAAAAAAAGCAGTTTTCTAACGTGGCACAACTGCCAAGTTAGAAAACTGTTTTTTTTTTTTTTTTAAATATAGTGTTATCTAGGTTTATATATATATAGTAACTAACTAATTAATTAATTAATATATATAGTAATTCCTTATTAGTTATATACTTATATATATATGTAAAAAAAATTATATATATATATATATATATATGATTATTATAATTAAATAATTACCTATATAGTAATATTAATATAGTATATATATATATATTAATTGAATGAAAAATATTGAAATAAGATAATTAGGGTTATTTATATGTATAGTAATTATATAGTAATAACTATAATTAGAATAATTAGATATTACTAGTATATTATCTAATACTATATTAAGGTATAGTATTATTTATAAATTAACATATTTGTAATTTGTAATTTATAATCTAAATATATATATTTTTTTAAAAAAACCATTAGTAATCACACGTTACTCTTTCCTAACGTCTGAAATTTTACACGTTAGGATTTGGTAACGTGTGAAATTTTACACGTTACTAATTGAAATTTTTTAAAACACGTAAATTCATTTGCTTCCCCTCTTTTTATTTTCTTTCCCCCTTGTTTATTTCTCTTATCCCGCGCGCAGAGCCGCAGACCCTCTTATCCCTCTCCTCTCTTTGGAAACTCTCACAAACTCGCGTAGGGTTAGGGTTTTGTTCTTGTGACTGAGAGAGAGATGGAGGCAGCACCCAACTCCGGCGTTTTGAGCCCAGAAACCATCCTTGTTGGTGAAATTCGATTTCCTTAAGCTTTGGGTATGTGATTTTTGGTTGGGTTTTTCAATGGGTTTGTAGATTTAATTGTATAAATACCCGATTGGGTTCGGTACTTTGATTGTTGGGGATATTTTTGTTAATTTCTTAATCCTAACCGAACGTGGGTGTGTGTTGGTTTGAAAGTTTAAATGGGGTGGGGGATTTGCGTGCAGGTGAACGTTTGGAAGGATGAGAGTGTATCCCCTGTTTGGACCTGCGCTTCTGTTTCTCTACTGACAGGAAAGCAGAGGTAAGGGGTTTTCTTGGTGGCGATGATTTTGTGCAAGCTATGGTTGTTGCCGTTGAATCTGTGCTTCAACAACCAGTCCCTGAGGTAGTTATTCCCTGTGTCTCCTGTGAATTAGTTTTATTGATAAGATGTTTAGAAGTTGATGCTTTGATTCTTCTTAGGAAATAAACCCTGAGGTTTAGTTGAATGCAAGCATCTTGTGGTTCACGTGGTCATTTAATTCTTATAAAAATGTTGGTGCTACTTTTTGTTCATAAAATTTTGGTTATAGCATTTAAATCAGAGAATATTTTACAGTTTTGGCGACTGAATCTTTTTAGATTTGTATTTGATGTGTTAAAGAATTTCTAGGTATTAAACTTTTCCATTGAGTTTTGCTAAACAGATGGAAATGTTGTACTTAGTTTGAAGGAAACAATCATTTATAACATTGCCGCCTTCGCGTTGGAATTTCAAGCATTTTACCTATCCAAAAAAAAAAAAATCTTTTATAACATAGTATTGTGAAGCTACCAAGGTAAAGTTATGAATATAGATTGAACATTGTCAATATGTGCTTTGAAGCTTGCAAAGTGACAGTTAGTGGCCAAGTAATGAGAATGTCTTTAATAATTGATATTCAACCATTGATCGTGAAAGAGAAGAGTTGGTTAGAATATCACACACTCTAATCTGGAATGATTACAGCTATTGTCTTATGAATTATGGTCTTGAAGGTTTTGTGGGTATCCATAGCCAATAGCCAGATCCAAAAAGAATTATTTGAAAAGGACTATTATTTGTGGATACAACATGGGTCTTGTAGTTTGACACAAACATGGGGTTTTCAACCTGCACAAATTTTAAATTATAAATGTCTTTATGTACTGTTTGAGTTCTTTAGGAAGAAGTTGAAATGCCACTGATCACTTATATGCTTTTTTGTTGGAAAATGACTAGTTTCAAAATGCTGCTGATCATTAAGATGCTTCTTTGTATGTTGGATTATCACCTTTGCTGACATAAGTAATGTCTTCCATTTTATCCATCTTTTTTTGAGTATTTCAGCGCATGTATGTTGCCAACATTTTATTAGGGTTCAGTAATTGTGAATATCTTTATATTTGACTATATGATTGCACAATATATATATATTTTTATAGGCACGTATGTGTCTAATGATGCAGATGAACAGGGGGCTCTGTTCTTGAAATTTGTTCTTTGATTCCCCGTGTCTTTTCTGCACTAAAATCCCCTTTTGACATTTTACCACATTTTAATTATTCTGGAATTTTATAATAAAATTTTCAGGCTCTTGATGCTGATGGCATGGACATGGAAATTGACTTATCTAATCTTGGTACTGTCAATACAATGTTTGCTGCTTTATTCAGGTAATATTTACTTGGTAGATTAGGAGCTGAGGGGTTCATTGAGATTTCATAACATGTCATTAAATTTGTCTATAGCAAGCTGGGTGTCCCTATCAAGACTACAATTTCCGTTAACGTTCTCGAAGAAGCTCTAAATGGAACTGTTACAGTCAGACCACTTCCGCTTGGAACATCAGTTAGTGGAAAGGTGCTTACTTGGTTTGTGCCATGATGGAGCCATACTTTCAGGTGTTGTTCTTTTGCTGATTAGCATGCTATTGCAGGTAGAAAAGCAATGTGCCCACTTCTTTGGCGTAACGATCAATGAGCAACAAGCCGAGGCAGGGATTGTAGTAAGAGTTACCTCAAATGCACAAAGCAAATTCAAGGTATGAAATAATTTATCAATAAGATTTTGTGTGGATCTTTGGATGAATGTGGGACATCTTTTCTCTCTCTTTCCCTTCCGTCTCCCACCTGTCCTTGTATGTGTGTGTGTGTGCATTATCTTTCAAATTGTAACAGTAGATCTTGATTTTCAGTTACTCTATTTTGAACAAGATGCGAATGCTGGTTATGGTTTGGCATTACAGGTACCATACATTCTCATCTGGTGTTTTGTCACTCCAGTTTTCTATGCTTAAAGGGTGCTTGTGTTTTTTTGGTAGGCATAGAATCTGACAGCAGTGTTGTTCGCCTGTTTTTACTTCCTAAGGGTGTGCTGGATTTTCCAGTCGAAAACCCTTTGCTGAATTTTTAAAAAAATATGGCCTCCTTGCACCTGATGTTTTAGTCACTTAATGTTTCTTAAGAAGACAACTGGCCTTAAAAGTGTGCATTTATTTTATAATTTAGAAGTTTTCTGGTTCTTCTGGTAGTTTTGTGTAAGTTTTGTTGGTTGCTTTTGAATTTTAAAATGCTTTCTTCCTTTGTTTGACGCAGTGTCATTGCAACTGTCATGGCTCTTCCAAGCCCTTCAACATCAGGGAGGTTGTTTTTGCTTCTTAATTCAATGAGTGAAGCCACCAATACATCCAGTTCAAAAAGAGCCAAAAAGAAGTCTAGCTACAAAGTGGGGTCTTTGGTTCAGGCAAAGGTAGATAGTTTATAGACTTTGTACCATTCTAATCATGTTCTGGTATTAAAGATTCACAACTGAATAGAACCATGAGGAGTTTTGATTGTCTTTTGTGTTTAGTGTTTGGTTTGTTTAGAAGCATGCTTATGCATATGTGTGTGTACACTACTTTAAGAATGGAGGTGCATGTCCTGATTTATTTCTATTAGAAGGCAAGGGCGCTTCTACTTCTGTCATGTACCTATCAGGGAACAAAATTTCAAAGACATCGTACCCCATTATTAGTTGCCTATAAATTTTTGATATATATAATGCATCTAAAATTATAATTAAAATTTTTTTTTATTTGATTAAATAATAACAATAATTATATTATTATTATTTTTGAAATTTTGGTTTTTTTTAATTATTATTTTTTTAAAATTTTTTTGTCATTTTCTAACGTGTCAAAATTTGACACATTAGTAATTTTCTAACGTGTCAGATTTTGACACGTTAGAAAATGACAAAAAAAAATAATAAAATAAAAACATTTTCTAGCGTGTCAAAATTGACACGTTAGAAAATGACAGAAAAAATAAAAAAAAAATAAAAATATTTTCTAATGTGTCAAAATATGACACGTTAGAAATTTTCTAACGTGTCAAATTTTGACATGTTAGAAAATGACCAAAAAAATAAAAAATGCATTTTCTAATGTGTGAATAGTGCCACGTTAGTAATTTTCTAACGTGTCAAAAGTTGACACGTTAGAAAATGACAAAAAAATAAAAATGCATTTTCTAACGTGTGAATAGTGCCACGTTAGTAATTTTCTAACGTATCAAAAGTTGACACGTTAGAAAATTGCAATTTCTTACGGGCGGTTTAGTAATGTGTGAAAAACGTTAGAAATGGCACGTTAAAAACATTTTCTAATGTGTTAAAGGCCCTAACACATTAGAAAATGACCGTTAGAAAAAATCCGGTTTTTTGTAGTGTATCACCGCTTATCAGTTCTATTTATTCAAAGTTAGCATTAGAAAGAGCTAAAGGCAGCATGGGAAAGAGATTATTTTTAAACAGATAGTAACTCCAATTTAATATATTTTAAAAAAACTTATCTAATCTATCTACTCCCATCTAATATCACGCACACTCACAGTTTAGGTATTGATTTTTGGTGTTTTTTTTTGGTATATTTTTCTCTTAATCTCCTGGGTTAATCTTCAGCTTTTTCTTGGTATTGATTTTTGAGTTTTTTTTTTTTTTGGTGTGTATTTTTCCCTTAATCTTCTACATGCACGTACACTCAGTTTGGGTATTGATTTTTGGTTTATTTTTTTAATCTTTTTCTCTTAATCTTCTTGGTTAATCTTGATCTTTTTCTTGATATTGATTTTTGGGTTTTTTTTCTCTTAATCTTTTGGGTTAATCTTGAGCTTTCTTTTGGGTTTTCGTTTTTCGGTTTTTGTTGTTGTTGTTGTATATTTTTCTATTAATCTACTGGGTTGAGCTTTTGGTATTGATTTCTTGAGCTTTTGGGTATTGAACTCATGTTTTTCTTTTGTATATTTTTCTCTTAATCTTCTAGGTTAATCTTGAGGTTTTTATGGGTTTTGATTATTCGGTTACCCAAAAGCTCAAGATTAACCCAGAAGATTAAGATAAAAATATACCAAAAAAAAAAAAAAAACCCAAAATTAATACCCGGCCAAAAATTCAAGATTAGTGATTTTAAAAGCCACATCACATTCATGATGACTATAAGAAGACTTATAGCATTACTCCTCAATTATTATTCTAATGAGCTTATAACCCATACAATGCGCGGGATTTTTAGGGTTATATTATAATCATACTTTTTATAAGTATTATGAAATTTACTTTTCATAATTGTAAGAAGAAAACTTGAATTTTGCTTAATCAAAACATTAATATAAAATTAGAAAGAATTTCTAATATTGTTGGTGTAATACTTATTATATTTTAATATAAATAAAACTCAAAATTATGAACATTTGAAAAAATATTCGCGAGATTCTTTGTTATAGTTTAATTTCAAAATTTAAACAAATTTTTATCGAACTTTTCTTTATAGATTGTAAAAAAAATTAAAAAATAAATAAATAAAAAGTAAATAAAAAAATTATGCATTTTTAAATAAAAAAGACATATGAAAGGTTATACACCAATATATTACTCAAGATATAAATTATGGTAAATCATACAAATATAGTGAATGAAGAATCCTGAGCATAGTGTGGGTTATGAGAGTGAATGACTTAGAAAAAAAAAAAAAAGACGTTGAGAAAGAGGATAAATGAGAGATAGAGAGAGAACAAAAATATTAATTGGTTAATTTTTAAATGTTCGGTTTTTAAAATAATGAGTTAAAAAATTTGTTTAGTCTTTTTTTTATAAAAAAAGGTTTACGCCACATGTCGAGACACTTCAAAAGAAGGTTTGGGCTATTGTATATGATATATATGATTTGATGTGTATTATTTGTTTCCTTATTTGATTTGGACATTGATAATGCTTAATTTATGAAATAATTTATATATAGAAAACTCATGAAATATAATTAATACAATTAATGATCGGTTTTTTCTTAAAAAACCGGTTCACTCTTAAAAAACCGGTTCACAAATTGTACCTTAAAAAACTGGTTTAGCATTACAATAAAAATGATTTACACCACATGTCACAATATTAAGGCACTTATGAGAGTGATTCGACTTTTATATATATATATGATTACACTTGTATTGAACACCTGACGGAGATCAAAGCTCACCTGACACTTAATAGACTTTATCTGAGCTTTCCTTCTTTTTATTTTATTTTATTTTATTTTTTATTTTTCTTTCTTTTGCTTAGGAACATGTTCGATGATATTCATATTTGTACTTGATTACAAGCATACATATTGCCAGTTTTTTATTGAATAAAATATTCAAATGCTCGTAGGCAATTTATTGCTTACAACAATTTCTGGCGTTTTAGACTTCACTCACCGCCTTGGAGGCTTCACCTCCAACTTGAAATCATGTCCAATAGGTAGCCATAGTTTTGAGACCTCAACGATAACAAACTGCCCAGAGCTGTCCAATCTTGTCTTTATAACTGATTTTCCTTCAAGTTTGTTCTCTTTCTAAATTCTACTTCATATTCCTGAAATCTCTTAGCCTTCTCCAACCCAATGAAAGTTACTTTATTTATGATCCACTTTTGACTCAAAGCAAACTCCCCATTCACGACCTTTGAACTAACTGAGACATTGCTCCCTTCTTTTCCACCAGAAAATCTCACTAAGCTCCACCTCCTCCCTTTCCTCCCATCTCAACTTCCTCTCCATCATCCAAGAAAACTTCTCCAACACTATCACCACTATTGCTCACCACCACCAAGAGTTGAAACGCAGTCTTCCGAGCTGCTTGTGTTGTCATTGCCGCCCCTTGCAAGGCCAAAATATTGCCTTCCCGAACATGCACGTTTATATGATCAAGTGGTGCGTCAAGCCGGATATTCTTGCCTGATTTAACACTCAATGAATTCGAGTAGTCGAAGAGGTCAAACCAGTTTCCTGCAGGGAAGTATGCATCTACCGAAACTGCTCCTGACTTCAACACCGGTGAGACCATTACGCCTTTACCAATCAGAAATTGTGTATTGATTTCGTAAGTGTTGATATCTTGAGGGAATGAGAAGAAAAGGGGCCTTGCAATGGGGGATCCTCTCTGATTTGCTTCATACATTAATGTGTAGAAGTAGGGGAGAAGCTGGTAGCGAAGCCCCAACACCTTCCTAGCTGTTGCAGCAACTGAATCCCATAGATAGAGTTCTTGACGAATAGTAAACTTTTCCGAGTGATCTCTTGCAAAGGGATAAAAGGCCCCTAGCTGCACTTGGATCAAATACTAATATTAGATGTTTTATAAAATAGTAAGCACCACATTTTCTTAATTCCGTATAGAAAGGCACTCAGGCTTCATGCATTATCACTTTGTTTCTCAGCCCCTTTTGTAAAGATTTTGAACATTTTTTCAACAAAATGACATAAAAAACCAGAAAGTCAAACAAACATGCGCGCTCGCACACACACAAATTAACTGCCAATTATAATTGAGATGTTGGAAGTGTAACATTCCTATAATATCAACAAATGAATAAAATGGGAAATTTCACTTAACTCCCATTAACTTCCACTCGTTTTGAAATTAGTCCTACCAAAGTTTCAAAACTCTTAATTTAGAGTATCGAACTTTCAATTTTTATAAAATGTCCTCCTTTCATTAGGATTTTCCATTAAATCTTGTCAAAACTATCAAAATATTTCTATTTTTTTATTATAAAAAATTGTAAAGATTCAAGTATTGGTCAAGATTTAACGGAATTTTGCAAAAATACATAAGCCTGAATCTTTGCAATATTTTTTATTCTTTTATATAAAATAAAAATAAATAAATAAAGATTATTTTGGGCATTTAGACAAGGTTTAACAAAAAATCCTAACGGAATGGTACGTTGCAAAAAATTAAAAGTTCAATACCCTAAATTGATAGTTTTTGAACTTCAAGAGTGTGGTTTCAAAACACGTAGAAGCTCAAGGGGGTTTTGTGAAGTTTCCCCTAAATACAACAAAGCAACACAAAATAAAGAAATAAACTTGGGGAAAAAAAGGTCTCACAAAATCAGAAGGCATAGACTACTTTCATGTGCTAAGAAATCTAAACACTCATATCAAAAGATAATAGGAAAAAAAAAATCCACAAAGTCAGAAGGCATAATACACTCCTTTCCAAGTACTAAAGAAATGTAAAATACTCGCATCAAAATCTAGAGAAACCAAACATAATGATACAATGTCTATTTATTTGTTTTTATGAAGGAATATCATTATTTTTGTACCTGAATCCAGCGCCCGCAGAGTTCTTCAGTTGTATTTCTAGCAAAACCACAGATATCTGCCCCAACCATTGGAATTCCAAAGAGCCCAAAGTTCAAAATTGCTGGAATTGTGTATGCCAAATCATCCCATGTGGCAGCGTTGTCTCCAGTCCAGTGTGCTGTGTGCTTGCCAGAACCAACAAAAGTTGACCTAGAGAGTATAAATGGCCTTTTACCAGTCACCTTGATTAAGGCTGCATTAGTGGCTTTGGATTCTAGGAGTCCATATAGGTTATGGGCATTATACTCTGTAATGTTACCAAAGTGTAAGGATGATGCAGCGACAGTCTTATTAATAATGGGCAAAGCTCCAGAATCATTAATTTTGTAAGGAGGGTTATCAAGAGAAGAATTTGGAGTGGGAGAAGTATTAAAGTTGGAAAGCTCGTTCATGTCGAGCCAAAGACCATCAACGGGAAGCATATCTCGAAAGATTTTTATCTCATCACCCCAATATGCTTCACTGGCTGGATTCAAAAGTCAGGGAAGTGGACAGGGCCAGGCCAAACTTCACCCAAGTAAGGGACACCATCACGTTTTACGAAGACATCAGCTTGCAGCCCTCTAGTGTAGGTTCCATATGACTTATTCACACTGATACCTGTAAACTAATACATTGTTACTTCAATTGAGAGAGAGAGAGGTTTAAGCTCAAGAAAACAATGACAAGTGTAGTACAATGTACCAGGATCCACGATGAGCACATATTTCTGACCATTTTTGTGAAGAGAGTGAACAAACTTTTGCATTTCTTGCAAGGGAAAGTTGATGGGATCTAGAGTAAAATCCTTATACGCATCCATGTAATCAATATCTGTCCACATAACTTCAAGAGGTATACGGGCTTTTGCATAGCCAGCAACCACAGCTTTAATATCAGAAACGTTTTTGTATCCATACCGACACTGATGAAATCCTTCACATATAGACAACAATCACCAACTGGGTCAGCATTATTATAACCATTTATCATCATATGAAGTCTTCATCTGGACTCAAATTTATTTAACATAATAAAATTTGTTTTTTATAGAATGTAAATGATATAGGAAATTACAAAACAGAGACTCACAATTATTGCAGGTAATTAACTTAAATGTTCAAGGTTATTTTTGGGTAGCACCACATTTTACAGGCCAAGGATTCAGATAGCATAGGAAGCATTGAAAGCATCAAGTGATCACGATAGATAGAGATGAATGAAAAACTAAAGCTTCCAATCGAATTAGAGCATGTTTAAGATTGTGTTTGAGAAATATTGCTTTTAAGTTAAAAACTGCTTTGTGACAAAAGTTTCATTTTTAAAAGTAATTTTGACTTTTTTTTTTTACCAAATATGTTATCTTTTATTTAGCATAGTTTTTTTAGATACTAAGGGTATGTTTGGGTGTGCATTTAAAAGGCCTTCTTTTTATTTTTTAACGCGTGTGAATGGTTTAAAAATACGTGTAATACTTTAAAAATCTGTTTAAAAAAAAAAGTACAAGTTTTATAAAAAGAAATTGAAAATGCTTTTAAGGGTCTAAAATCTTAAAAATATGCGTTTTGCCAAAAACTTAAAATGAAACTTTCACCCAAAAATATTTTTTTATTTAAAATCTCTATTTCTCAAACGCAATTTCAACCGTGCCCTAAACGTAACGCAATTTTGCTCATAGATATTCAAAAGGCTCTAATCATAATAAATCATATTATGAAAAATACTGAAAAATAAAAATAACTTTACCAAAGGACCAGTACGGCATGGGGGTAGGCCGACCAATAAGCTCCGTGTATTGCTCCGTCACCATCTCCGGCGACGGCCCAGCAAAAATGTAGAGGTCAACAATCCCGCCAATCACCTTGTACGTTATCCTATCACCGCTGTAGAGGACATCCATGCCATTGCTGTTGAGAAGCAGAACTCCGTGGGTGGTCCCCGCCGCCACTCTCCCATCACGGGACGGTAATCGGACGTCCATGTAGAAGGGGTGGGACCCGTAGAGGTTGAGGTCGATATTGAAGCTGGCAATGTCGGCGGCCCAGAGTGTAAGCGGAAGCGTCTCATTGGGCTGGAGCTTGAAGGAGCTCTTGGTGTGCTCGCCCAGGCCGTAGAGCGAGGAGCGCCGCTTGGGGAGGGAGGAGGAGAGCTGGATGTACTGGTCCTTGAAGACGAGGAAGTCGTTGGATTTGGCGGATGCGTCGAAGACGACGTCGTGTGAGGACTTGCGGGTGACGGAGTAGCCGAATGGAGTGGTGTTGTAGAGCGTGAAGATGAGGTCGGAGCTGGGGTGGGACAGGAGGAAGTGGGTTTTGGGGCGCCCAGACGACGTCTTATGATGGTCTTGGTCTTCCGTGAGGAAGCGGTGCGGGGAGTCGGTTTGGCGGGGGACGACGTCCTGCGGGACCTCCCATCGTTGCCGCTCCGAGTCTGTTATTCGGATTCGCAGCCGGTCTTTCGTTTCAAAGCTGCCGACAAAATCGATGGTCACAAAAATACAGGGTTAAGGTTAATCTCAAAATAAATAAGCTTTCAATATAACTAATAGAAAATTATTTAATTAAAAATAAATTGAAAAAAAAATCTTATTCTTATAATTATGTTATA
Source organism: Carpinus viminea (assembly GCA_013348765.1). Taxonomy (NCBI): domain Eukaryota; kingdom Viridiplantae; phylum Streptophyta; class Magnoliopsida; order Fagales; family Betulaceae; genus Carpinus; species Carpinus viminea. The sequence continues at coordinate 61,428,818 of CP054667.1, forward strand.
TTCATACCGTGATACAACTTGCATAATGTCTCACAATTTTTTACATTACCCTTAAATTGATACAAATTTAATATAAAATTAAATGGTTAAAATTTAATGAATTAATATTTTAATTAAATAAATTGAATTACAATTAACTTAAATATAGTATTATACTCGCACCTTAAGATGACTCAATCCTGACAAATATGAAGTTATGTAAAATTCAGGCAAATTTTACCAAAAAATAAAATCAGGAAAATTTTATAATAAAGGAAGATTATAGGGGTCTCAAACGGAATTAGAATATAATTTGATAAAATATATTTTATGGTCGTACATATGGTAACACGTGGCAGCATTTGTTTTGTTTTGCTTCACTCATGGTAAGAAAGGAAGGATAAAATTTTCCACTAAATTGAGTTTGATGAATTTCTTTCGGTCTAATCTATAAAAGTGACATATATCCAATAAATATATGAGATGTGTATATTTTTTTAATAATATGAACAAAGTTAAAAAAAACTTTATTAAATGTACATCTTATATTATTAAAAAAAATGATCACATGTTATTTTTATAGATTATGTTGAAAAAAATTCACCGACTTAACTTAAAGTAAAACTTTGTCCAGAAAGAAAAGAAGCGAGAAATCAAGGTCAAAATTCATCAACCATTTTGAAGAATTTCGTAAGAAATGTAGAGAGTGGTACGATGCCGTCTTGATCAAGTTGAGATGAAGAAGCAAGCATATATACCTGGCGATGAAGTTGAGATTCTGGATGTCGGGCCCGAAAACGGAGGAGCTCTTGATGAGCCCAAGATGAGCGGTCAACGTGTTGCCGGAGGGATCAACGGCGACTGATTGAATTGTAGCCATACCCAACTGATTCTTTTTCTTTTTTTCCGTTCAACGGATCCAAGTGAGAAAGGAAGATGCAGAAGAAGAAGAAAAGAAGATGAGGAGAAGATGCACTCTCTCTCTTCCTCATCATTGCTATTTTCAGTAAATGATCAATAATCTCAAAGAGTAATGATATAGAGCACATCAACGTGAATAATGTGGCAATTAAAAAATCATTTTGTTTTGAAAATTAACATCACACCCTCTCTATTTAAGAACATTATATGCAGCTTTTTTTTCTTTCTTTTTTTTTTTTTTTTTTTTTTCCCTTTTTTGTTATTTTGGTCGGATAATTTGGTGTAAATGCTGTGAGACTGATGTGTATGTTCTAAAAAAATGAATAGTTAAAATAGAGAAAATTGTACTTTTAGTCATTTTTGTGACTAAAATTTGGTGAGATTGATATTTGATAATGCCCTTATCCACTTAGCCACTTCTTCCACTCTTATCCACTTGCCAACTCCTATGTATAACCCTCATGTAGTGCCCCGTCTTTTCATACAAGCCATAGGTGAAAAATATCTAGATTTCTCACGTAATATTACTACTCTTTCCTTACTAAATAAGATAATAGAAGTCTTCAAGAGATAGCTCAATCGGCTGAGATCATACAAAATGAAGTGGATGTTACTATTTTGAATCCCCCTCCCCCTCTTATACGGATTTGTCAAAAAAAAAAAAAGCCAATAGAAAATAGTAATAAAATTTTATTTTCTTTATATAGCATAAACTCACTAATAAATACATACCAAAGCTTCTATTTAACATCATAGTGTTTTACAAATCTTAAACCTTAATAAAAGTGCCACATGCTGCATAAATACAACTAAACTAAACATACTGATTCCAACAACTGGGGCATCATATCAGTCCTATTCGTCATTGATTGAACACTTATTAAGATCTGCATCTTCTTTCTCTTCCTCAACCACATCTATGAAAATTTTATAGAAAAAAAATGTGAGTCTATGACTCAGTAAATTAACCATTTATTATGAGAGCTCATTTTTTTATTTAGAAATCAATCTTATCACTAGTGTTTACTAAACAACCATGTATACAAGATTTTCACAAATGAGTTTTAATAAACGTATGATTAAATGTAAACTAGGTGATAGACAATCTGATACATAGTCATAAATTAGAATAATCTTTCTTTGCATTTTCTTACTACATAATTACCTTCACATTTTATAATATGAAACCATAAAACAGTTCATAACATAATAAGTAAAATATCAGTTAAAATCAACATAATTTAAGTACATAGAATTGCATAGCATATTATAAAATAACATCTTACATTCATCTCATACCATATTGTTGTGTAATTTTAATATACTCGCAAGTGTACAAATCATTTTGCAATATAGGTTTACAAGTGCGACGTCGAACCCACATGGAATTTAATTAATTTAAGAAAACCAAACAAATCTAAACAATATTAAATCTTAATCTAGTTAGAAAAATGGATGATTTTTTAATAAAGTAGAATTTGATTTAAAACCAAAATAATTAAAAGATGAAATTTATCAAGTAACAAAGTACTAAGGTTTTGGAACCCACACTCATAAATTCATAGCAACATATATTTATGATCATTAATATTTCTGAAATTTTATTCATAACAATCTTGATCTCTACCAAAATTGTTATGGATAATATTCCCATTAAAGCTCTATAAAAAAACTCAGACATGTTCTTTTTCGCTTAAAATAATAAAATCAAATCATCTAATGCATCTGTTTGTAAAATAAATCACAATGGATACCCAATTTTAATATTCCTAAGATGAAAAATTCAAGCAATTAATTAATAGAGATTATCCCAAATCATGAGAAAACCCTAGCCCCTAGAAAGCTCTCTCTCCTCCTCTCCCTCCCTCTCCTTCTCCCCTTGCTAATCTCCTCCTCCCTTCTACCTGTTTTTCCTTTGTTTTCTTTGTGTTTTTTAGGTATTGTTGGGCCACATGCAGTAACTTCGGCCACTTTTGTCTACCCTCTCCATTCACTCCATCACGTGCCAATCTTGACCAGTGCCCATCATCTCCTTTACTTCGGTCGTTACTGTTTGATCAAAAATTTTGAAGGAAACAATTTTGGAGTAATTGACTCCACATAACCAACCATTCAAACATGACATAATGTGTATTTATTAAGACAAAGAGGGAAAATTACAACAGCCATATGGTATTTAGTTTAGGAAAAAACTGTGTATGAAAGGAGTTAAACATTATTTATGCATAATATAGTTTTCTCTCTAGTTGAGCCCTAGATGAGAAGGAACCGTTTCTCATAATTTTTTATATTTTGAGAGTATAATTGAGATCGAGTAGTAACAATGGCGGATGATATGTTGAACCTATGGGCAAATCTTTCCCTGTCGAAAGGGGAAGACGGAGAGGTGGAGATCCAGGCGATTGAAGTGAAATTAGTGGTTAAACGAGGAAAATCTTGTATCGTGGGAAAATTGGTGTTAGAGAGGATGGTGAGCAAGGAGACAATCAAAACTGCGCTTATGTGCTGGTGGAGATTAACGAGGACATTTACTTTCAAAATTTTGGAAGGGAACTTATTTATGTTCGAATTTGAACTGGCTAGGGACAAGGCACGAGTCCTAGAGAGTAGACCTTGGGTGTTCGAAGGCAACCTTTTCTTGGTAGAAGACTTTGATGGTTGTACTTCGCCTTCATAATTCACATTTGAGAAAGTCTCTTTTTGGGTGCAGATGATGAACTTACCTTTGGTATGCATGGGACGAGAGGTGGGATTCAAACTCGGAGCCTCTTTTGGGAAGGTGGAGAAGGTTTGACACAAATAAGGATGGGATTGGATGGGGGGAGGTTCTACAAGTCAAGATCATGATTGATCTTTACAAACCTCTCTCACGTAGTCCTACGCTGAAATTTGATGGGAAGTCAACTCTGATTGGTTTTAAGTTTGATGCATAAATCGCTTACATGGCAGCATATTGACGAAGGAAAGAAGCAATGGCCATGGTCATGGTAATTGCTAATATAATATAGATCCCTAACAGTTAACATATAGCTGATGAGCTCCCTGGTATTGCCTTTCTTTCATCACTTTTGCAATTACTCCTAAAAGTTTTAAAATTCTCAATTTAGTGTATCAAACTTAAATTTTGCAATGTCACCACTCAGTTAAGATTTTCCGTTAAATCCTGAAAAAATTCCAAAATACCCATATTTTTTTTATTATAAACAAATAAAAGAAAAAATTGCACAGTTTCAGGTGTTGGTCAAGATTTTATTGAATTTGCAAAAATATATACTTTTGAATCTTTGCATTTTTTTTATTTTTTATAAAAGAAAATAGAGGTATTTTGGGAGTTTTGACAAGATTTAATGGAAAATCCTAACGGATGGGGGATATTGCAAAAAATTAAAAGTTCGATACCCTTATTTGAGAGTTTTTGAACTTTGAAAAATAATTTTAAAACATGTAAAAATTCAAGGATTTTTTTTTTTCTTGACGCATAACAATCCTTAATCACATACATATATCTCCCTTTGTGGCTTTATATTGTTAGAATATAACGTGGGATATGATTTTATAGAATTGGTTGTAATTGATTGTACCCTAGCCTCCTATATATAATCAGATTTGAAGGTAATCAAATCCAAATTCTCCTATAATAGTAGCTAGTCTCTTGTATTGTAAAAACTTCAATTGAAAGGTACCCAATAAAAAGGCATGTATCCTAAGTGAATAATGTCATTTATATCATCAATCCAGTTCTAGAAGAGAAATAAAATAAATTAAAGAACAAGTTTGTATTAAAAAAGAAAAAGAAAAACAAGATATAATTCACGTGGGTTCCCAGTGAGAAAAAGAAAAAAAAAAAAAGAAAAAAGGAGAAGTGCTGGTGGCCTCTTCCACTGAAGAGAAGTAGCTGGATATAAATAAATAATATTCTGTTTTTATTTGTTATATTCGAAATTCTTAGTTCTAATAAAAATTGGGATTGAGATGGGAAGCAGAAAATATAGAGATTATAGTGATCAATAGGAGTAGAGTTTTGTAAAACAATTGTGAAATCAATAGGCATGGTTTAAAGTTCGTAAAACCAATTAAATAAAATCATGGTAAAATTCTGTCAGTACTATGCATAATTTTTAAGAAAATGATTAGTAAAATTTATAAGGAAACAGAGTCATCCAAAATTTTATAATTAAAAAGGATGGAATTTTTTTTTTTTTTTAGTGCGAGGAGGGGAAGGAAGAAAAAGAAAAGTTTACTTTTAATATATAGCTATTTGTATGTGTGTTTGAATTGCCTAAAAGTGCATTTAACATTCAAAAAGTTTGTTTAAATAAAAAAATACTCATTTGGTAAGAAAAAAAAAAATTGAAAGCATGTTTAGGGCCATAGACTTTTGCCCAGCATCCCAAAATGCTCTTAGAATGGACATTATGTGCCAAATCTACCAAAATAAAAAATTTAAAGAATCAGTTCATTTAAACTGGATAATATCCGGTTTGTTATATTAAAGACGTATTTTTATCCCCTCAAAAAATGAATTAGAATATTATCAAATTTAAATAAACCGGAGAGAATCATGTTCCGGTGACTTAACACTTCTCACCTCTCCATTATTATTTCTAATTACGCTCGTATTGAACACATGACCGAGATCAAAGTTCACCTGACACTTAATAGACTTTATCTGAGCTTTCCTTCTGTCTTTTTTTCTTTGGCTTAAGAACAAGTTCAATGTTATTCATATTTGTACTCGATTACAAACATACATATTGCCAGTTTTTTTATTGCAATAAAATATTCAAATGCTCGTAGGCAAATTTATTGCTTAAAACAATTTCTGGCGTTTTAGACTTCACTCACCGCCTTGGAGGCTTCAGCTCCAACTTGAAATCATGTCCAATAGGTAGCCACAGTTTTGAGACCTCAACCATAACAAACTGCCCAGAGCTGTCCAATCTTGTCTTTACAACTGATTTTCCCTTCAAGTTTGTTCTCTTTCTAAATTCTACTTCATATTCCTGAAATCTCTTAGCCTTTTCCAACCCTATGAAAGTTACTTTATTTATGATCCACTTTTGACTCAAAGCAAACTCCCCATTCACAACCTTTGAACTAACTGATACATTGCTCCCTTCTTTTCCACCAGAAAATCTCACTAAGCTCCACCTCCCTCCCTTTCCTCCCATCTCAACTTCCTCTCCATCATCCAAGAAAACTTCTCCAACACTACCACCACTATTGCTCACCACCACCAAGAGTTGAAACGCAGTCTTCCGAGCTGCTTGTGTTGTCATTGCCGCCCCCAAGGCCAAAATATTGCCTTCGAGCGACGCGTTTATATGATCAAGCGGTCGTCAAGCGGATATTCTTGCCTGATTTAACACTCAATGAATTTGAGTAGTCGAAGAGGTCAAACCAGTTTCCTGCAGGGAAGTATGCATCGACTGAAACTGCTCCTGACTTCAACACCGGTGAGACCATTACGCCTTTACCAATCAGAAATTGTGTATTGATTTCGTAAGTGTTGATATCTTGAGGGAACGAGAAGAAAAGGGCCTTGCAATGGGGGATCCTCTGGTTTGCTTCATACATTAATGTGTATAAGTAGGAGAAGCTGGTAGCGAAGCCCCAACACCTTCCTAGCTGTTGCAGCAACTGAATCCCATAGATAGAGTTCTTGACGAATAGTAAACTCCTCCAGTGATCTCTTGCAAAGGGATAAAAGGCCCAGCTGCACTTAGATCAAATACTAATATTAGATGTTTTATAAAATAATAAGCAACACTTTTTCTTCCGTTAGGCACTCAGGCTTCATGCATTATCACTTTATTTCTCAGCGCCTTTGTAAAGATTTTCAACAATTTTTCAACAAAATGACATAAAAACCAGAAAGACAAACAAACATGCATGCTACACAGAAATTAACAACCAATTATAATTGAGACGTTGGAAGTGTTGCTTTGTTTCCCAAAATAAAACAAGCAACACAAAATAAAAAAATAAACTTGAGGAAAAAATGCTCTAACAAAATCGAAAGGCATAGACTACTTTCATGTGCCAAGAAATCTAAAACACTCATATCAAAAGATAATAGGAAAAAAAAAAGATCCACAAAGTCAGAAGGCATAATATACTCCTTTCCAAGTACTAAAGAAATGTAAAATACTCGTATCAAAATCTAGAGAAACCAAGCATAATGATACAATGTCTATTTATTTGTTTTTGTGAAGGAATATCATTATTTTTGTACCTGAATCCAGCGCCTACAGAGTTCTTCAGTTGTATCTCCAGCAAAACCACATATATCTGCCCCAACCATTGGAATTCCAAAGAGCCCAAAGTTCAAAATTGCTGGAATTGTGTATGCCAAATCATCCCATGTGGCAGCGTTATCTCCAGTCCAGTGTGCTGTGTACTTGCCAGAACCAACAAAAGTTGACCTAGAAAGTATAAATGGCCTTTTACCAGTCACCTTGATTAAGGCTGCATTAGTGGCTTTGGATTCTAGGAGTCCATATAGGTTATGGGCATTATACTCTGTAATGTTACCAAAGTGCAAGGATGATGCAGCGACAGTCTTATTAATGATGGGCCGCAAAGCTCCAGAATCATTAATTTTGTAAGGAGGGTTATCAAGAGAAGAATTTGGAGTGGGAGAAGAAGTAATAAAGTTGGAAAGCTCGTTCATGTCGAGCCAAAGACCGTCAACGGGAAGCATATCTCGAAAGATTTTTATCTCATCACCCCAATATGCTTCACTGGCTGGATTCAAAAAGTCAGGGTAGTGGACAGGGCCAGGCCAAACTTCACCCAAGTAAGGGACACCATCACGTTTTATGAAGACATCAGCTTGCAGCCCTCTAGTGTAGGTTCCATATGACTTATTCACACTGATACCTGTAAACTAATACATTGTTACATCAATTGAGAGAGAGAGAGAGAGGTTTCAGCTCAAGAAAACAATGACAAGTGTAGTAGAATGTACCAGGATCCAAGATGAGCACATATTTCTGACCATGTTTGTGTAGAGAGTGAACAAACTCTTGCATTTTTTGCAAGGGAAAGTTGATGGGATCTAGAGTAAAATCCTTATACGCATCCATGTAATCAATATCTGTCCACATAACTTCAAGAGGTATACGGGCTTTTGCATAGCCAGCAACCACAGCTTTAATATCAGAAACGTTTTTGTATCCCCACCGACACTGATGAAATCCTTCACATATAGACAACAATCACCAACTGGGTCAGCATTATTATAACCATTTATCATCATATGAAGTCTTCATCTGGACTCAAATTTATATAACATAATAAATTTGTTTTTTATAGAATGTAAATGATATAGGAAATTACAGAACAGAGACTCACAATTATTGCAGGTAATTAACTTACATGTTCAAGGTTATTTTTGGGTAGTACCACAATTTACTGTAAGAAATTCCATTTAAGGTATGTCCCTTATGTCACATATATTATTATGATTATAAAATATATATAATTACGGTGTTCAGTGATTTATTCCAATTAAAGTTTATTCTGTGAAATTAAATATTCTGAAGTAAATTGTCGATTTAATTCTTGTGAAAACAAATATTTGAATTCATTACTGATTTTATCTTATGAAATTAAATATGTTGTATTGATTAATTATTTGATTTGTATTTCTTGATAAGAGGAATAATTAAGGTAAGCTCTAATTAAAGGTCTCTAACCTACCAATAAATAAGGCTTGTGTATTCCATCAAACGGCACTCACTGATAGGCATAGGGCAGAAAAACCTCTTGATATTTTATTTTTCTATTTTGTTGCTATGAAGTTGTTCTTCAATCTACTTGAGCAAAGCAATGGCCGGAGATAACTTTATTCCGCAACGAATTTATTTATTAATTAACCTTAGTTATTAATTAGCCGGAGATGACATTTGTGGACCATACAAGGTTATCTTCTAAATGATAAGGCTGAGGTATTAAATGTTTTCAAGACCTATAAGGTAGAAGTATAGAAACAAAAGGAAAATAAAATCAAGATCGTAAGATTTGATAGAGGCGGAGAATACTATGGTAGATACATAGAAAATGAATAAATGATAGGTCCATTTGTGAAATTCCTTGAAGAGGAAGGTATTGTGGCTCAATACACAATGCCTATCACACCACAACAAAATGGTGTAGCAGAAAAAATGAATCGCAAACATATGGACATGGTTAGGAGCATATTGAGTAATTCCCATCTCCCTTTATTTTTATGGAGTGAAGCCTTAAAAATTGTTGTGTATGTTTTAAATAGGGTTCCATCCAAGGCTGTACCTAAGACACCTTTTGAATTATGGAATGGCTAGAAACCAAGTTTAAATCATTTACACATATGGGGTTGTCCTACTGAAGTGAGGATTTACAATCCAAATTTGAATAAATTAGACCTAAGGACAACCAGTAGATTTATTTATGGGCTATGCAGTTAACTCCAATGGATTTAGGTTTTACTGTTCTTTACATAGTCCTAGAATTGTTGAGTCTACAAATGCAAAATTTATAGAGAATGTTGAACCTAGTGCTCATCCTCATTTGGTTGAACTGGAGGAAGCACGAGAGTTGGTTGAAGCTCCTTCACATGAAGGACGCTTGATTGTGCTTAGGGAAAATCAAAATGATTGCCTTGAATCACAATCAATTTCAAAACAACCAACTCATGAGGAACAGCTTCAGAATGAGCCTACTCAACCTCCTCCAAATGGGGGGAAGTAGGATTAAGAAGATCCTCTAGAATAAGCAAACCAGCAATCCCTAGTAATTATGTTGTATGCCTCTAAGAGTCTGATTTTGATATTGGGCCTAAAGATGATCTAAAATCGTTTTCACAAGCCATGAGTGGAGATAACTCCACATTCTGGTTCAATGCCATGAAGGAAGAGATGGCTAAAAATCAAGTTTGGGATCTTGTTAACTTACCAAAGGAGTTGTAACCATAGGCTGCAAATGAGTTTACAAAACTAAACCGGATGCTTCCGTAATGTTGAACGATATAAAGCTAGACTTGTGGCCAAGGGCTTTACTCAAAAGGAAGGCATTGATTATCATGAAACCTTCTCTCCTATCAAAGAATGATTCATTAGGATAATCATGGCATTAGTAGCTCATTTTGATCTAGAGCTACATCAAATGGATGTGAAAACAACATTTCTAAATGGGGATCTTGAAGAAGAGGTATATATGAAACAACCTGAAGGATTTGATGATAACAATCAGAAGGCTTGCAAATTAAGGAAATCTATTTATGGGTTAAAACAAGCCTCCCATCAATGGTATATCAAATTTCACAAAGTTATTACCTCATATGATTTTATTGAGAACTTTGTTGATCAATACATATACTTTAAGGTCATGGGAGTAAAGTTATTTTCCTAATCCTATATAGATGATATTTTGCTTGCAAGCAATGATTTAGATTTGCTACATGAAACCAAACAGTTCATTTCTCAAAACTTTTAAATGAAGGATTTGGGTGAAGCTTTTTATGTTATTGGCATAGAGATTCACAGAGACAGAAATCAGAGAATATTAAAGTTGTCTCAGAAGGCCTACATTAAAAAGGTTTTAGAGAGATTCAAACTGAAGAACTGTTCAACTACTGTAGCATCTATCATTAAAAGAGACAAATTCAGTAAGGATCAGTGTCCCCAGAATGCATTGGAACAAGAGCAGACGAAAAGTATCTCATATGCATTTGCAGTTGGCAGCCTATTATATGCACAGGTCTGTACTAGACCTGACAATGCAATGGCAGTTGGAATGTTGGGTCAATATCAAAGTAACCCAGGGATGGAACATTGGAAAGCTAGAAAGAAAGTCATGCGGTATTTGCAAGGAACCAAGGACTATAGTTTGACATATAGACACATTGACCATTTGGAGGTGGTTGGATATTCAGATTCAGATTTTGCTGGATGTTTAGATAGCAGGAAGTCTACTTCAGGAGAAATCTTTCTTCTTGCTGAAAGGGCTATATCTTGGAGAAGCAGCAAGCAGACTATAGTTGCTACATCTACAATGGAGGCAAAATTCATTGCATGCTATAAAGTCACTACACAAGCATTATGGTTGAGGAATTTTGTTGGTGGTCTCAAAATTGTCAATACCATAGCAAGACCATTCAAGATCTTCTGCGATAATCGTGCTGTCATTTTCTTCTCTAAGAATAATAAAAGTGGAAGCAGAAGCGAGCATATTGACATCAAGTACCTTCAGGTGAGAGAAAACGTCAAAAGGAATGAAGTGTTCATTGAACATATCAACACTGAGCTAATGATTATAGATTCCATGACTAAAGGTTTACCGGTAAAGCAGTTTAAAAGTCATGTGTAGCATATAGGGCTCATTGATTCATTTGTACTTAGTTCTTTCTAATCATCTATAGACATCATGTTGTTATAAATGTTTGTACACATTTATTATCTTATCCATGGGGATAAAATTAAAGTTGGACCGAATGACTTATAGGAAGTTCATTCATAAAGTTTGATTGCCCATATGGTACTCATTTGGGAATATTATATATTGTAATAATGGAAGGGACGACTTACTATATAAAGGTTTTACCGCCATGATTCATATATGTAGTATACCTTGAGTGAGTGGGAGATTCCATGGTTGGAATAAATAAAGTAATGGCCATATCATAGAACCGAATACCATAAGGAATTTATGTGTCATAAGGGCCAAGTAGAAGAATGTAAGAAATTCTATTTAAAGTATGTCTCTTATGTCACATATATTATTGTGGTTATAAAATATATAATTACGGTGTTCAATGATTTATTCCAATTAAAGTTTGTTCTGTGAAATCAAATATTCTGAATTAAATTATCGATTTAATTATTGTGGAAGCAAATATTTGAATTCATTACTAATTTTATTTTATGGAATTAAATATGTTATATTGATTAATTATTTGATTTTTATTCCCTTGATGAGAGGAATAATTAAGGTAACAGCTCTAATTGAAGGTCCTTAACCTACCTATAAATAAAGTCAATATATTTCATCAAACAGTATTCAGTGGTAGACATAAGTCAGAAGAACCTCTCAATATTTTACTTTTTGTTTTGTTGTTGTGAAGTTGTTCTTCAATCTGCTTGAGCAGAGCAATGATCGGAGGTAACTTTATTCCGCTGCTAATTTATTTATTAATTAGCCTTAGTTTACAAGCCATGGATTCAGATAGCATAGGAAGCATTGAAAGCATCAAGTGATCACGATAGATAGAGATGAATGAAAAACTAAAGCTTCCGATTGAATTAGAGCATATTTAAGATTATGTTTGAGAAATTCAGCTTTTAAGTTAAAATTGCTTTGTGACAAAAGTTTCATTTTTAAAAGTAATTTTGAATTTTTTAATCAAATATGTCACTTTTATTTAGTACTTTTAGGTACTAAGGGCATGATTCTCATCGAGGAGCAACTCAATAGGATTTGCTAGGGTTTTGCTGAGGTGAATGTAGATTCTGAATTTCCAAAAGAGATTGAAGTAGTGGGAGCTAATGGGGAGATGGTGGTAGTTGGTGTTGAATATCCTTGGTTTCCTGTTAAGTGTAAGAAGTGCAAATCCTTTGGTCATTTGACTTTCTCTTGCACCAAGGTTGAGAAGCGAGTTTGGGTGCCTAGGAGACATGAACCTATTCAAGGAATTGCCTACTCGTAGAAGGTTGTGCTTCTAAGACAGCTGAGGCAAGAAATGTGCATCCTGGTTCGTGGTTAAGGATCAGTGGAATGAGGTTAGAAGTGCTAGGAGAACTCCTATTTCCAAACCTATTATTCGTGATAGCCAAAAGCATTGGACCAACTCATTTCATTTGTTGGCTAGAGCTGATGGCAGATTTGAATCAGGTTTTGCTAAGGATTCAGGTCTTGTTACTAATTCTATTCAACAAGTGATTGAGCAAGCTTTGAATGAGGAGAGTGAAAATATTTTGCTAGCAAAAGGAAAGGGAAAGATGGGGGAAGATGAGGAGGTTTTGATGAGAGGTTTCTCTCCTACAACATGAACTGTCTAATTTGGAATGTGAGGGGTTTGAATCACCCCTCTAAACAGCAAGAAGTAAGGAGAATGATTAAGCTTCATAAGATTGGTTTAATGTGCTTAATTGAAACTAGAGTCAAGGTGCATAAAGCTGATAAAATTAGAGCCTGCATTGTCCCTGATTGGGGATATGAATTCAATTATGATCAACATGTGTTAGGAAGGATTTGGATTTGTTGGAAGAAGTCTGATTTTGCAGTGACTGTTCTTGATAAAAGTGCTCAAAGTATTACTTGTGTCATTAATTCTCTTAAGAGTAATTCTTGTTGGTATCATTCCTTTGTATATGGGGACAATCAAGGAGTGGAGAGAAAGTTGTTGTGGGCTAATCTAGCCTCTATGAAAGCTAAAGTAGCTAGTAATCCTTGGATGATATGTGGTGATTTCAATGTTGTTAAATCAGTAGCAGAAAAATGGGGGTCTGATAAATTGAACTCCTATGAATTGGAGTTTGGGCAGTGTTTAAATGATTTGGAGGTTATGGATATCAATTTCAGTGACTGCTATTATACTTGGACAAACAAAAGTGAGGAGCCTTGTTTTGTAGCTAGAAAGTTGGATAGAGTTTTGGCAAATGAATTCTGGATGAGTTACTTTTGTAAGACTATTGTTGAATTTTGTCCTTGGGGTATTTCTGATAACTCTCCTGCTGTTATTTCTATAGGCAGGTTGCAGAGTTTTGGTCCTAAACCTTTCAAATTCTTCAATTACTGGGTGAAGCATAAAGATTTTCTGAGTTGGGTCAAAGAGGGATGGGATATTCAAGTGGATGGATTCCCTATGTACCAGTTATATACTAAGCTTAAAGCTGTTAAATCTGTTTTGAAGAGGCAGAACATGGATTGTTTTGGAAATTTGCAAAGGAGAGTTATGGAGGCTAGAGATAATCTTGATTTAGCTCAAAAGAAGGTTATTGAGTCCTGTGGTAGTGCTGAAAGTATGCTTAAAGAAAGTGAGTGTCTTCATGCTTATGTGTCCATTACAAAAGCTGAAGAAGCTTTCTTAAAGCAAAAGGCTAGGAACAATTGGCTGAAGCTGGGGGATCAAAATACTGGTTATTTTCACCGTTCTCTTAGGATTCAAAATGCCAGGAACACTATCACTCACTTATGGGATGAATGTGGAAATTGAGTGGAGGATGTTGAGCAAATCAAGCAGGTGGCTTTGAAGTTTTATGAGAAACTGTTAGGGACTGATCATACTCAGTTCACAAAAGAGAAAGCAGATAGAATCAGATTTTTTATTCCTACTGCTATTCTCTCTAACAAGTTAGCTATGCTGGAAAGGAATGTTACTACTGAAGAGATAAGGGACACTTTATTTCATATGCCTCTAAATAAAGCTCCTGGACCTGATGGATACTCAGCAGAGTTTTTTAAGGAGTCCTGGTCTGTAGTTGGAGAAGAAGTGGTTGCTGCTATTAAAGGTTTTTTTGCTACTGGTTTGCTGCTCAAGGAAGTAAATGCTACTATTCTTACCCTGGTTCCTAAAAAGGTGAACCCTTCTGCTATGGGAGACTTTAGACCCATTGCTTGCTGCAATGTGGTGTATAAATGCATTACCAAGATCATCTCAAATAGAATGCTCCCTCTTTTGAGTGATTTGGTTAGTTTAAATCAATCAGCTTTTATCCCTTCAAGAAATATTTCTGAAAATGTGTTGCTAGCTCAGGAGATTGTTAGAGATTATCACAAAGATAAAGGGAATCCTAGATGTACTTTGAAGGTTGATCTTATGAAGGCTTATGATTCTATTAATTGGGATTTTATGATGTATAGCCTCCATTGAGAAATTTCTTAGATGGATTAAGGAATGTATTACTTCTCCTAGATTCTCCATATGCTTGAATGGGACTTTGGTTGGCTATTTTGAGGGGAAGAAAGGGTTGAGGCAAGGAGATCCATTATCTCCTTATCTCTTTGTTTTGGCTATGGAGGTGTTTGCTAGGATCATGGCTGATTTAACTGCTGAAGGTTCAGATTTTAAGTTCCATCCTAAGTGCTTGAAGCTAAGACTTACACATTTATGCTTTGCAGATGATCTCTTAATCTTTGCTGAGGCTAGTTTGAGATCAATTCAAACTATAAAAGCAGCTTTGGCTGAGTTTGAAAATCTGTCTGGCCTTAAAGCAAACCCTTCTAAGAGTTCTCTTTTTTGCTCTGGTGTTTCTGTTAGAGTGAAGCAGCAACTGTTGGATGTTTTGAAGATGAATTTAGGGACTCTTCCAATCAGGTACTTGGGGGTCCCTCTCATTACTACTAGGCTGTCTGCTGCAGACTGTGGGGTTTTGTTGGAGAAAATAACTGGGCGCATTGATTCTTGGCTGTCCAGAAATCTTTCCTATGCAGGGAGACTTCAGTTGCTGTCCTCTGTACTCTATAGCTTGCAGGTTTATTGGAGTGGAATTTTTATTCTTCCTAAGTCTGTCATTAAAGCTATCGAGCAGAAATTTAATAGATTCCTTTGGAACGGAAATTCTGTTGATTCTGCCAAGGCCAAGGTCTCATGGAAGGATGTGTGCCATCCTAAAAGAGAAGGAGGTTTGGGTTTGAAGAGTTTGGAAGGTTGGAACCAGACCTCTATGCTTAGACATGTTTGGAGTCTCTTTGCTAGGTCTGGTTCTATCTGGGTGGCTTGGGTAAGGGAGAATTTTCTGAAAAGGAGAAATTTTTGGAGTGTTGGTATTCCACAATCCTGCTCTTGGAGTTGGAGAAAAATATTAAAGCTAAGGGATGTGGCTAAGAGATTTTTGAAATTTGAAGTAGGGAGTGGGGAAAATATCCATATGTGGCTGGACTCTTGGCACCCTGCTGGAATTCTTTTGGAGACTTATGGTCAGAGGGTAGTTTATGATGCCCATAGCAGTATGGAGGCCAAGCTCTCCTGTTATTGTTAATGGAGATTGGTACTGGAAACCAGCCAGGTCTGAAGCTCTAGTAGAAATTCAAGCTAGGCTTCCAATTAAGCTCAGATTTGCATGACAAAGTTATATGGACAGCTTCTAAGAAAGGTTACTATGTTAGTGCAGACACTTGGCAAATCCTTAGGAGAAGAAGATGGAAGCTGATTGGTATAAATTGGTGTGGTTTCAGCTATTCCTAAACAAGCTTTTATCTTATGGCTTGTTATGCAGAATAGGCTTTTAACAGGAGATCGTTTGATCAAAATGGGATACAAAGGAGATGTCAAGTGTGTATATTGCCATAATCAGACTGAAAGCAGGGAGCATCTTTTCTTTGAATGCAGTTTTAGCTATAGAATTTGGAAGTTCTTCATGTGTAGATGCAATGTAACCAATCCTACTATTCATTGGGATGAGATTATGCAGGAGGGTATTAGTAGTTGGAGTTCCAAAAGTCTGAAGGGTATGCTTTGCCGTTTGGTTTTAGGTGCTGCTGTTTACCATATCTGGTGCACCAGAATAAAATTCAACACTTTGGGCATCCTCTTACTGAAGAACAGCTGCTGAGGAGGATTCTTTGGGAAGTGAGGGCTAGGATTCTGCATAAAGGAAGTTTCCAAAGACTAGAGAGAATTTGCTCTTGGTGTCATTATGGAACTTGCCTACTGATGTGCTGTTATAATGAGGTTTCTGCAGTCTGTTTGGTGGTGTTTTGTTGATGTGTAGTTTTTGCTTCTAGTAAGGTTTGCTTTTGGTTTTGTAGAAGCAGGTTTGATGATGTTTTGGTTGTAAAGACCCTGTGAGGGTCTGTTTCAGCTCGGTACAGAGAGAATTTGCTCTTGGTGTCATTATGGAACTTGCCTACTGATGTGCTGTTATAATGAGCTTTCTGCAGTCTGTTTGGTGGTGTTTTTGTTTTTGTGTAGTTTTTTGCTTCTAGTAAGGTTTGCTTTTGGTTTTGTAGAAGCAGGTTTGATGATGTTTTGGTTGTAAAAGACCCCTGTGAGGGTCTGTTTCAGCTCAATACAGAGCTTGTATGTTGTTGACTTGGTGTTTGGTTTAAGCTTGAATGAAATTTACTTATTCATCCCAAAAAAAAAAAAACGTTTTAATACTCATAAAATCGGTTTGAAGAAAAAAGTAAACATTTAGTAAAAAATATTGAAATCACTTTTAAGAATCCAAAAATCTTAAAATAGCCAAAATGCATTTTTGAAAAACTTAAAAATAAAACTTTTATCAAAAAAACATTTTTGAGTTTAAAACTTTATTTCTCGAACGCAATCTCAAATGTGTTCAAAAAGTAATGCAACCTCAAATAGGCTGGTAGAGAATCAAAAGGCTCGAATCATAATAAATCAATTATGAAAAATACTGCAAAAATATAAAATAAAAAATAAAAATAACTTTACCAAGGGACCAGTACGGCATGGGGGTAGGCCGACCAATAAGCTCCGTGTATTGCTCCGTCACCATCTCCGGCGACGGCCCGGCAAAAATGTAGAGGTCAACAATCCCGCCAATCACCTTGTACGTTATCCTATCACCGCTGTAGAAGACATCCATGCCATTGCTGTTGAGAAGCAGAACTCCGTGGGTGGTCCCGCCGCCACTCTCCCATCACGGGACGGTGATCGGACGTCCATGTAGAAGGGTGGGACCCGTAGAGGTTGAGGTCGATATTGACGCTGCCAATGTCGGCATTCCAGAGTGTGAGCGGAAGCGTCTCACTGGGCTGGAGCTTGAAGGAGCTCTTGGTGTGCTCGCCCAGGCCGTAGAGCGAGGAGCGCCGCTTGGGGAGGGAGGAGGAGAGCTGGATGTACTGGTCCTTGAAGACGAGGAAGTCGTCGGATTTGGCGGATGCGTCGAAGACGACGTCGTGTGAGGACTTGCGGGTGACGGAGTAGCCGAATGGGGTGGTGTTGTAGAGCGTGAAGATGAGGTCGGAGCTGGGGTGGGACAGGAGGAAGTGGGTTTTGGGGCCCCGAGACGACGTCGTATGATGGTCTTGGTCTTCCGTGAGGAAGTCGGTTTGGCGGGGGACGATGTCCTGCGGGACCTCCCATCGTTGCCGCTCCGAGTCTGTTATTCGGATTCGCAGCCGGTCTTTCGTTTCAAAGCTGCCGAAATCGTTGGTCACAGAAATACAGGGTTAAGGTTAATCTCAAACAAAATAAATAAATAAGCTCTTTTTTTTTTTAACAAATAAGCTTTCAATATAACTAACAGAAAACTATTTAATTAAAAATAAATTGAAAAATAAAATCTTATTGAAAAAAATCTTATTCTTATAATTATGTCTTAATCCGATCCACGTTGATATTCATACCCTGATAATGTCTTGCAATTTTTTACATTACCCCTAAATTGACATAAATTTAATATAAAATTAAATAGTTAAAATTTAATGAATTAATATTTTTAATTAAATAGATGAGTTACACTTAATTTAAGTATAGTATTATACTCGTACCTTAAGACGACTTAATCCCAACAAATATGAAGTTATGTGAAATTCAGGCAAATTTTACCAAAAAAATAAATTCAGGAAAATTTTATAATAAAGGAAGACTATAGGGGTCTGAAACGGAATTAGAATATAATTTGATAAAATATATTTTATAGTCGTACGTATGGGTAACACGTGACAGCATTTGTTTTGCTTTGCTTCACTCATGGCAAGAAAGAAAAGAAGCGAGAAATGTAGAGAGTGGTACGTTGCCGTCTTGATAAAGTTGAGATGAAGAAGCATATATACCTGGCGATGAAGTTGAGATTCTGGATGTCGGGCCCGAAAACGGAGGAGCTCTTGATGAGGCCAAGATGAGCGGTCAACGTGTTGCCGGAGGGATCAACGGCGACTGATTGAATTGTGTAGCCATACCCAACTGATTCTATTTCTTTTTTTCCGTTCGACGGAGCCAAGAGAGAAAGGAAGATGCAGAAGAAGAAGAAGAAGAAGAGAAGATGAGGATAAAATGCTCTCTCTCTCTTCCTTATCATTGCTATTTTCGTTAAGACTAAGGAGGAAACGATCAATAATCTCAAAGAGGAATGATATAGAGCACATCAACGTTAATAATGTGGCAATTAAAAAATCATTTTGTTTTGAAAACATCGCGTCCTCTCTGTTGAATGGTGACTTGCTTTTCACAAGTCTACCGTTGACCCCAATTTGTCACGGCTTCATCTATTGTCACTTGCCATTTTGTCTCTCATTCATGAGCTTCTTCTAGAAACATTGACTAAGGGGCTTTGTTGTTGAGGCTTTGTAGAAAAGTTGGCTTCGGTCATTTAAGGAGGAAGGCAGCAACTTCACTGAAAAATGTTTTTTTCAGAAAAATGTAAAGTTCAATTTTTCCTAATAAAAATGAGGAAAAAACTTAACGTACATGCGTAATCTATAATTTATCCAATTACAAACAAAGGTGTTGGTGGATCAGTTATTTGTCAAAATATTGTGAGGATCATAAGAAATTTGAGCCTTCAAAGCAAGAAGAGCAGCCTGATCAATAGTAACCGGCAATAACTAGGCTTGCCATGTAAAATTATACCATGAGAAGTGCCACAAAAATGGGAAATAGGAAACAATTAATCTCCATCAGTAGTGTATATTGGTTGAAGTTTAGAGGATTAGTGAGAGCTGAAGACAGTGAGACTAATATATAATGTTGTCATTGCTATTCAACAACTCCAACTGTATGCGGGTTGGAATTTTTCTAATGTTATTTAAGATATTTTTATGTATTTGCATTTTTTTTACAGTTGAAAAACCGAGAAAATTTCTAAAAGTATTAACATTAAAGCACATTGTTTAGTTAAATAAACGCTTACCTAATATTTGAAAGCATTCTCATAAATTATCCATTTTCTCCTTCATTTGGAATAGAAGCGAAAAAATCTTCTCATTTAACTTTTCTCTTTCTTTTTTTTTGATAATAAACTTCTCATTCTCATTATAAATCAATCATGAAGATAGAGCATGTTGCTCTATCAAAACAATATCTCGGATACAATCAGGAGCATTATTTATCCAAATATTCTCAGACTCCACCATAGTGGCCGATTTCGCAAGCATGTGTGCCGCTTTATTCCCTTCCCTATGAATAAAAGAAATTTGCCAGCAGTGTATACCTTGAAGAGCTTCCATTATATCTCCCAGCATTAGTCCTTTACTACTCCAATCAATATTCGGAGAATTAATCCCTTCCACCACAATTTGCGAGTCACCCTCGAAATGCACTGTATGAAAACCCATTCTTTGGCACAATTTGATCACCATCAGCAAAGCCCCGGCCTCAGCAAGAGTTACGTCCAAATTGCCTTTTAGCTTCTGCCATCGCCATCACCGCACCCCTTCTCATCTCGCGCCATCCATCCTTTGTCCTTGTTCACCGAGGCATCAGTATTAAGTTTTATCCACCCCCCAAAGGGGGCCTTCCATCTCTGCAACCTAGGATCTCCAGGGGAAGGTTGTTGGGACTCCTCGTACCTGCCGAAAGTCTTCACTGGCTTGCCGAGCTTGTTGGACAAGAGAGTTAGGATGTGAGAAGGTACCCTCATGCACCACCCTATTGCGCCTCAACCAGATTCTTCGAGCTATTCCTGCAAATTGATCTATGTCTTCCAAAGAGCATTTTGTAAATACGTCCTCAACTACTTGCAGAAATTCCAAGCCAGCACCCGAACTCTTCTCAGAACTTCTTTGGGCCCCACGCACCACGTCCCCCGCGGAGCACCGCCAAAGGATGTGTAGAGCAGTTTCTTCTGCCAATCCACAGATGGGGCATGAAGGGTCTTCCACGATGTTTCTCCTAAACAAGTTATGCCGAGTTGGTAAACTTTCATGGCATGCACGCCACAAAAAATTCTTCTCAACATTGGGAATTTTAAGTTCCCATATTTGTTTCCAAGCCTTACTCCTCCTCCCGTTAGAAGAACTTTCTGCTAGCTTCCTTTCCTCCATCTCCATATGAATATAATATGCACTTCTAACAGAAAAGAGACCATTTTTATTTCCTCTCCAGATGCAGACATCAGCCTGTGAAGACACACTAATCAGCATGGTCAAAATTAATTGTACTTCCTCCCTTGTAAATAATTGTTCCAACAATGAGAGATTCCACCAGTTTGTATCTCCGTCTATAATTTCTTTCACTGTAGCATTAGGGTCCAATATAGCCGGCTGGGATTGTATCATGAAAGTAGAAGAACGAGGCAACCACTTATCCTTCCAAATTCGGACTCTCGACCCATTCCCAATCCGCCATATTAATCCTTCTCTCAATAACCCGCATGAGTTGTAAATGCTGCGCCAAGCAAAGGACGGCTGGGTACCAAGCTTTGCTTCTAAAACATTATGCCCGCGATAATATTTAGCTTCCATGATTTGTGCTAGGAAACTATTTGGCGAGTACCATAATCGCCAAGCTTGTTTGGCCAAAAGTGCCATATTAAAACTCCTTAAGTCCCGAAAACCCAAACCTCCATCCATCTTAGACAAACCCATACGCTTCCAACTCATCCAATGTACCCGTGATTTTTCTTGATGTCCCCACCAAAAATTTTGCATAAGAGAATTAATCTCATTGCACAAATATTTTGGGAGGAGAAAAACACTCATTCCATAAGTAGGAATTGCTTGAAGGACGGATTTGATCAAAATATCCTTACCCGCTTGCGAGAGGAATTTTAATTTCCAATCTTGCAATCTTTTCCACATTCGATCTTTGATGTTCCTAAAAGCCGCCATTCTCGATTTTCCAACCAAGGCCGGTAGTCCCAAATAGCTATCATAGCGTTGAGTTACCGGAATTCCCGCCGCTTCTACAATTTCCTTCTTGTCTCCTTGGGAAGTGTTCTTGCTAAAGAAAATAGCTGTCTTGTTGCAATTGAGCCGCTGCCCCGAGGCTTTCTCATATCGCCTTAACAGTTGGGTCAAAGAATTCCATTGAGTAATATTACTCCTGCAAAAGAGTAAACTGTCATCCGCAAAAAATAAGTGACTTACGCGGGGACCATATTTAGAAGTTGGTACCCCTGTAAGAGACCCTTCTTGATTTGCTTTTGACACCATTGAACTCAAAACCTCCGCACAAATGAGAAATAGATATGGTGAAATAGGATCTCCTTGCCTTAAACCCCTAGTAGGTTGAATACACCCACTAGGATTCCCATTCACCACAACCGCATATTTGACTGTTGTCACACACATCATTATTAATTGAATCCAACGGGGAGCAAAACCCATACGTTCCATGGCTTCTTTGAGAAAACCCCACTCCAGCCTATCATAGGCTTTGCTCATATCCAATTTAACCGCCATGAACCCCTTCTTTCCTTTCATTCTTGATTGCATCGTATGAAGAGTCTCATAGCGGCTAAAATATTATCGGTTATAAGCCTTCCAGGGATAAAAGCACTTTGTGTCTGTGAAATAATCAGTGGCAAAATTCTCTTCAATCTATTTGCCAACACTTTGGAAATTAACTTGTATAAAACATTACACAAGCTAATTGGCCTAAACTCCATAACACTCGAGGGATTTTTTATTTTCGAATTAACGCAATATAAGTCATATTCAACTCATCAGGCAAAAATCCAGAATTAAGAGTGTTTATAACAGCCTGACAAACCTCATCGCCCATCAAATCCCAATGTTTCTGAAAAAAATCAGCTGGCAGCCCATCCGGACCCGGAGCTTATAAAGGTGCCATTTGTTTTAATGCAAAATCAACTTCCTCCTTTGTAAAAAGTCTTTAATAAATCCCATTCATCTCCTGAGATCCTTTAAAAGAGACCCCATGCACTCCTCCATATCCCCTCGTATTGCTGTGAACAACCCAGCAAAAATAATTGACAAAAGCTGTCAATATCCTTAGAAGATTATACCGATCCTGCTTCATCAACAATTCGGAAATTGATTGCCTCCGCTTTTGATTCGCACAAGCATGGAAGAATTTTGTGTTTCAAATTTCCATTCTTTAACCAATTAACCTTGGCTCTTTGTTTCCATTTTTCGCCTTCTTGCTAATAAAGCCTCAAGCTTCTTAATATTTTATATCTGACCCATTGATCATCATCTTTATCATAAGCAAAATTTAGCCTATTTTGCAACCTTTGATAGATTGCTTTGTTTGCCCATACGCCTTCCTTCTCCATCTTAGTAAGTCCTTTTGCACATATTTAGTTTCTGCTCAACACATTGCTGTGGATTGCCGTGACAAGAGATCCCTTCCATGCACGTACACACTCCTTGGAAATCATGTTCAATAACTTGCCTCATACCGAATCTCGATCTCATAAAATTGTTACCACACGAGAAGCCAAAAGCACGATGATCCGATGAGGTAATCGCCCACCACAATTTCTGCCCACATTTCTTCCAAGATGAGTTGGCAACTCTATCTAGTCTCTCTTTATAAAATTATTTTCCTCCCGACTTCCATGTGAATTTGGGCCCTTTGTATCCCAAGTCTGAAAATCACAATATTCCATGGCTAATTGAAACTCCTTCATTTGACTAGTTGCTCTTCCTCTCCCTCCCCATTTTTCTGACATAGTTAGAACTTCATTGAAGTCCCCTATGCAAAACCAAGGTTCAGGATTTAATCGGCCAAATGCTTCAGATATCCCACCCTTCATGCCTTTTAGCTACATCCGCTCACCATAAAACCCAAAGAATTTCCATTTTTGATCCGAAAGAGGGTAGTTACAATTCATAATATGCCGTGGACTAAAATTTTGAATATCCACCGTAATGTTCTCCTCCCAAAATAGAGCCAACCCTTTTCCAACACAATCCACTACAAAAGATTTTTGAAACCCAATTTGCAAAGAATCAATTCCATCTTTCTTTTTCAAGTTTGGTTTCCATAAGAAAACCAAACTTGGGCGCTTCTCCTTTATCAAATGACAAAGGTCTCAATTGTCTAGAGGTTCCCAAACCCCGCAATTCCAACTTAATATATTCATTATGTTACGGATTGCTCAGCCTCCGCCATTCCCGATCCAAATTGAATGTTAAGTTGAGAGTGCTTAAACTCATTTCCTGACTCCCCATTTTTTACTTCTCCATTTAATTCCCTTTTTCTGCCGATAATGGCTACAGAATCAGAAGAAGAAATACCTCCATTTATTTGTTCATCAGTTTTTTCGGCCAAGAGTACCCCTCCTTTGCCCATCGAAGTCTCCATCATTTTTGTTGCACTTGTCCTTTCTGTTTGCATGGTGCGCTCCACATCAGCCAGCACTGGCCCAGAAAATATAGTTGGGCTTTTGTTTTTTATTGGGCTTAAGCAAACCGGTCCACCAGCCCCTTTCCTTCCCCACCTATTCACCTTTTCCACCTCATTTGCCAGCTGTATGCATTTATTCTTTGGCGAGAATCTGCCTTCATTTACTTCTCCAGAATCTCGGCTACTCTTGCTCACATATTATTTTCTTTCTTCCCCTTTTACTTTCCCAATTTTCTTTCCAAATCGGGCCTCATTTTGAATACTTGCCGTTTCCATATTAACCTTAGCAAGGAAAGAAGAGACAACTCCTCCATGTTTTAAGCCTTCATCCCCGCCTGTTTCCGTTTGAAATTTTGAACGTTTAGGGTTTAGGCTGGATCCTCCTTTGCCGCCGCCATCACCATGGAAGTAGCCCCCTCCGACGGCCGCCCCTATTTGAGATGCTTCACTGCCATCTTTGTCAGAAAAAAGAGTTTCTTTTCTGGAAACATGTCTTCCATATGCTTTCTCATTCCTCCTAGTCAGCGAAGGAGCTCTCATCCATAAACCAAATTGTGCTGGTTGGGCTTGTTGTTTCATCATACTTTGGTTTGGACACCCTGCTCGCCCATGGATTATGTCTCCACAGTTAAAGCAAAATTTTGGCAATCTCTCATACTGAAAAGCAATCCATTTTGTCTTCCCTTTGAACTTCAGCATCCTTCCTCTGGCTAGTGGTTTTGTAAGGTCGACCTGAATTCTTAAAGACTCACCCATCCGATGCCTCTCCCATCAGTGTCGACTGCTTCCACCGTTCCCACTGATGAGCCCAACATCATTCCTGTCTCACGCCCCATGCAGGCCAGTGGTAGATCAATCATACGGACCCAGAAAGCAGCCTTTTCGAACTTTAATTCAGATGCTGAAGTGCTACCATCAAAATCCTCTATAAGTAAAAGGCTCCCTTCGAATCCCCACGGTCTTCCTTCCAAAACTCTCTTTTTATTAGTTGCATTTGTGAATTCTATCAAAAACAGATTTTCGCCCAAATTTTTGAACGAAAATGATTCATCAAGTCTCCACAACCGCATAAAAGTCATCTTAATGGTTTCTTTACTAACAAATCTATCAGCAATCAATTTTCCAACAACGCAAAATTGACCCTGGTCAATTTCCATGCATTCCCCAACCGGGGCTTCCCATTCCAGACATTCTTTTCCGCAAGAGACAGATTCTTCCACATCATGGAAAGATCATCCGCCATTTTACTCGCAAGAAAACTCAAAAAAACAAAGATAATATTTCCAATGGCTCGAGGAGACACGGAAAACTTTCCTTCTCTACCAGAAAAACTGGAGAGAAAACTATTAAATCAAAACAGAAAGGAAATTGGCCCTATTCTAACTCCTCCCTAACAGATTACAGGCACACGATCAGCTCCACCACAAAGGCTGCTCCGATCGTACCCCCATTAGGTTTTTCGAAGTTAGAGAGCATTTCCCAAGTTTGTTAAGCTGTAAATTTTTTTTTTTTTTCTCTTTTCTCTTTCAATTAGAAAGAAATATATATATAGTAATTATGAATTGCCACGTAAATATTGGCTGTCACCAAAATTTATTCCTAGACAGAGAGATCCGTCACTATCATAATCATGACATTCACTAGGAGAATTCCAAATGCCGTGCACAACGGTGTAGAAAGTAATTCAATTAGAAAGAAATATATATAGATATAGTAATTATGAATTGCCACGTAAATATTGGCTGTCACCAAAATTTATTCCTAGATAGAGAGATCCGTCACTATCATCATCATATTCATGACACTCACTGGGAGAATTCCAAATGCCATGCACAACGGTGTAGAAAGTAATTTAAGACATTTCAAGACAAGGACATTAATCAACTTCGTGTGAGAATCCCACCACTTTTCCAAGATAATCAACTTTTCATTGACAAATTTAACGCGTTTCTTGGCCGCCTTCTTTGAAACGTCCGAGTCATCCTAGTACACTTCACAGCAACTGCAGCCAGCAGCTTGTAATTTTTGTGTTTTTGGGTTTTTTTTTTTTGTGTTTTTGTTATCTTTGAAAAAAATAATTGACAATCTCTTTTTTCCATACGAAAAGAGGAAAATTGATACAACAGTGTAGAAATTATAGGCATGACGGAGATGGTCCAGATGGAGATATTCAAATAGACATCTGGAAAATTGTTGTGAGAACACACTACCAAGTCTTGAAACTTGTTATCAAAGTCTTCTATTGACTTGAGCCTATCAAGATATTTAAAGTCTTTCTCCAGTGGGTCTTTTCATCCCCAATTTTTTTTCCTTTTTTTAAATAAAAAATAAATTACACAACATGTAACGAGATTTAATTGATTCATGTCATTTTCGTTAAGTTAACTAACTATCAATAGACTGAAAGACCAATTTGATCTTTATCAAAATTACAAAATTTCCAGTGATAAAATATTAAACCCTAAAAATAAAAAATAAAAAAAAATAAAACCAAGGGGGTTTTTAATATTTAGCCCTTTGATAAATATATGTTAGATCGATACATACGATGTGTAACGCTTAGCATAAAAGAACTGCTAATAGTAGTACCTAATTAAATTGAATTTAACTTTGGTCAGGAGTTTCCTTAAAATACCACTTTTACAGCATCCAATTCCTAATTGACACCTCAGCAAAAACTAAAAAAATGCACCAAAATAACATAAATCCTAATGCACTGGATTGCTTTGAGAAAAAAAAAATTTAAAAAAAAAAAGATGAAAGAACTGGTGAAGGCCGAAGGGGTAGACCCCTTTGTGAACTTGGCCAAACCCACGGCATGGGTTCTGTGACCCACGCTATGGGTTTCGCCAGGTGGGTTTCGTATTGAGTCATCTCTCTTTGGAGCTGGTTTTCACCTTTAGGATAATAAAATCCATAATGGGTTAACTTTGTACCTCCGTGTTTTAGATTTGAATCCAAAACTAATTTTGAGGTAAACAAGTTTTAACGCATTAACAACGGGTTTTAGGGCATTAGAATCGAGTTTTAAAGCAGATTTTGGTGGGTCTAAACGGGTTTTGAGTCGGGTTGTGGCGGTCATGGCGAGACCCAAGCCAATCGTCTAGCTAGACCACGGCCGGGGTGGGCCTATTGGCAAGGGTATTTTTGGTATTATCTTCATTTTGATTTGGTGTGTTTGTGCTCATTTTTATTTTTTGCATTTATCTTAAAGTGATGATGTGGCACTTGGTGAGTGGGTGCTGTAAAAGGGGTAATTTGCCGGGCATCCAAACCATAGAGGCTCTCAATTAAATTATAATAATCAAATTTAAGTAGTATTTAGTTTTGGCAATATTTAGGGTTAATTAATTTAGTCAAGATTAGACAAATTGTTACTTAGTTTGTTTAAAAAATAGTGGTTAGTGAGTTAGAAGAGAAATGAAATAAATTAAAGAACAAGTTTGTATTAAAAAAAGACAGGATTTTTTATTTATTTATTATTTAGTGCAAGGAAGGGGAAGGAAGAAATAGAAGAGTTTACTTATAATATATAGCTATTTGTGTGTGCGTTTGACTTGCCTAAAAGTGCATATAACGGTCAAAAAATTTGTTTGAATAAAAAAAGTATTCATTTGATAAAATAAAAAAAAAAAAAAGGAAATCATGTTTAGGGCTATAGACTTTTGTCTAGCATCTCAAACATGCTCTTAGAATGGACACTATGTCTCAAAACACCAATATAAAAATTTAAAGAATAAGTAGAATTAGGATTGTCTACAATTCCATTTAACTGAATAATATCCAGTTAGTTATATTAAATAAGTATTTTTGTCACATCAAAAAGTAAATTAAGATATTATCCAATTCAAATGAATTGGAGAGAATCTTGTTCCGATGACTAAACACTTCTCACCTCCCCATTATTATTCTAATTAAGCTCATATTGAAAACTTAACAAAAATCAAAGCTCACCTGACACTTAATAGACTTTATCTGAGCTTTCCTTTTTTCTTTTTCTTTTTTTCTTTAGCTTAAGAACATGTTCAATGTTATTCATATTTGTACTTGATTACAAGCATACATATTGCCAGTTTTTTATTTTTATTATTGCAATAAAATATTCAAATGCTCGTAGGCAAATTTATTGCTTACAACAATTTCTGGAGTTTTAGACTTCACTCACCGCCTTGGAGGCTTCAGCTCCAAGTTGAAATCATGCCCAATAGGTAGCCACAGTTTTGAGACCTCAACGATAACAAACTGCCCAAAGCTGTCCAATCTTGTCTTTATAACTGATTTTCCCTTCAAGTTTGTTCTTTTTCTAAATTCTACTTCATATTCCTGAAATCTCTTAGCCTTCTCCAACCCTATGAAAGTTACTTTATTTATGATCCACTTTTGACTCAAAGCAAACTCCCCATTCACAACCTTTGAACTAACTGATACATTGCTCCCTTTTTTTCCACCAGAAAATCTCACTAAGCTCCACCTCCCTCCCTTTCCTCCCATCTCAACTTCCTCCCCATCATCCAAGAAAACTTCTCCAACACTATCACCACTATTGCTCACCACCACCAAGAGTTGAAACGCAGTCTTCCGAGCTGCTTGTGTTGTCATTGCCGCCCCTTGCATGGCCAAAATATTGCCTTCCCGAACGTGCACGTTTATATGATCAAGCGGCCGTCGGATATTCTTGCCTGATTTAACACTCAATGAATTTGAGTAGTCGAAGAGGTCGAACCAGTTTCCTGCAGGGAAGTATGCATCGACTGAAACTGCTCCTGACTTCAACACCGGTGAGACCATTACGCCTTTACCAATCAGAAATTGTGTATTGATTTCGTAAGTGTTGATATCTTGAGGGAACGAGAAGAAAAGGGGCCTTGCAATGGGGGATCCTCTCTGGTTTGCTTCATACATTAATGTGTATAAGTAGGGGAGAAGCTGGTAGCGAAGCCCCAACACCTTCCTAGCTGTTGCAGCAACTGAATCCCATAGATAGAGTTCTTGACGAATAGTAGACTCCTCCGAGTGATCTCTTGCAAAGGGATAAAAGGCCCCTAGCTGCACTTAGATCAAATACCGGTATTAGATGTTTTATAAAATAATAAGCAACACTTTTTCTTCCGTTAGGCACTCAGGCTTCATGCATTATCACTTTATTTCTCAGCGCCTTTGTAAAGATTTTCAACAATTTTTCAACAAAATGACATAAAAAACCAGAAAGACAAACAAACATGCATGCTCGCACACACAGAAATTAACAACCAATTATAATTGAGACGTTGGAAGTGTTGCTTTGTTTCCCCAAAATAAAACAAAGCAACACAAAATAAAAAAATAAACTTGAGGAAAAAATGCTCTAACAAAATCAGAAGGCATAGACTACTTTCATGTGCCAAGAAATCTAAAACACTCATATCAAAAGATAATAGGAAAAAAAAAAGGATCCACAAAGTCAGAAGGCATAATATACTCCTTTCCAAGTACTAAAGAAATGTAAAATACTCGTATCAAAATCTAGAGAAACCAAGCATAATGATACAATGTCTATTTATTTGTTTTTGTGAAGGAATATCATTATTTTTGTACCTGAATCCAGCGTCCGCAGAGTTCTTCAGTTGTATCTCCAGCAAAACCACATATATCTGCCCCAACCATTGGAATTCCAAAGAGCCCAAAGTTCAAAATTGCTGGAATTGTGTATGCCAAATCATCCCATGTGGCAGCGTTGTCTCCAGTCCAGTGTGCTGTGTACTTGCCAGAACCAACAAAAGTTGACCTAGAAAGTATAAATGGCCTTTTACCAGTCACCTTGATTAAGGCTGCATTAGTGGCTTTGGATTCTAGGAGTCCATATAGGTTATGGGCATTATACTCTGTAATGTTACCAAAGTGCAAGGATGATGCAGCGACAGTCTTATTAATGATGGGCCGCAAAGCTCCAGAATCATTAATTTTGTAAGGAGGGTTATCAAGAGAAGAATTTGGAGTGGAGAAGAAGTAATAAAGTTGGAAAGCCTGCTCATGTCGAGCCAAAGACCGCAACGGGAAGCATATCTCGAAAGATTTTATCTCATCACCCCAATATGCTTCACTGGCTGGATTCAAAAAGTCAGGGTAGTGGACAGGGCCAGGCCAAACTACACCCAAGTAAGGGACACCATCACGTTTTATGAAGACATCAGCTTGCAGCCCTCTAGTGTAGGTTCCGTATGACTTATTCACACTGATACCTGTAAACTAATACATTGTTACATCAATTGAGAGAGAGAGAGAGGTTTCAGCTCAAGAAAACAATGACAAGTGTAGTACAATGTACCAGGATCCAAGATGAGCACATATTTCTGACCATGTTTGTGTAGAGAGTGAACAAACTCTTGCATTTTTTGCAAGGGAAAGTTGATGGGATCTAGAGTAAAATCCTTATACGCATCCATGTAATCAATATCTGTCCACATAACTTCAAGAGGTATACGGGCTTTTGCATAGCCAGCAACCACAGCTTTAATATCAGAAACGTTTTTGTATCCCCACCGACACTGATGAAATCCTTCACATATAGACAACAATCACCAACTGGTCAGCATTATTATAACCATTTATCATCATATGAAGTCTTCATCTGGACTCAAATTTATATAACATAATAAAATTTGTTCTTTATAAAATGTAAATGATATAGGAAATTATAAAACAGAGACTCACAATTATTGCAGGTAATTAACTTAAATGTTCAAGGTTATTTTTGGGGGACAAGGATCCTCAGGGAGCCAGTTGATGGCTAGAATCTCTCCTTAGAGATCCTAAGGCCATCAACCTACCATGTGGTGCATTAAAAAAATGACAATATTTTATTATCTTATTTTTAAAAATAAATAAAAAACAAAATAATAAAAAATTAAAAACAAATCCTAAAAAAAGAAGGGTGGCTGGCCACCCCATCTTAACCACTGGGGTGGCCGGATATGCAAGGGCTTTGGCTGTGTCGGTCTCTTCAAGCTTCAACAGCTACTTTTCAGGCAAACTTGCAGAGATCGCCACTAAGGTAGTCCAAGATCTTCACCAAGAAACCAACCCGGATGATGATATCTTCAGCTGGGCTGCAGAGAATCTGCCTCCCCAATCCCAAGAAATCTCCAATGGTGGCGAGGAAGAGGATGAGTATGAGTTTGAGTTCGTTGTTGTTTGCAGAGAGCCGAAGTACTCGTCCCCAATCTCAGCTGACGAGATCTTCTACAACAGCCAGATCAGACCCCTCTACCCGATCTTTGACCAAACGCTACTTCTCGACGATTTCTATACTAACGCCGATCATTCAAGGGCCTCCAAAACGTTGACGCATCGTTGTTCACCTTTGAAAAAGCTCATGGTCGAAGAGCGAGAGCAAGAACAACAAGATGGGGGTGGTTTAGCCTTTGAAAAAGCTTTGAATACACAACCTTTGAAAAAGCTCATCAGCCTTTGAAAAACAAGATGGAATACACAACCTTTGAAAAAGCTCATCAGCCGCCACCTTCTTAAAAAAAATTTATTTTTTTGATTTGGCCTGTGGGGGTGGTTTAGCCACCCCCGGTTCACACTCCAACCAGCCCATGGGTGGCGTCGCCACCGTCATAAATGTGGTGGCGCCACCCCTCGTTAAGATGGGGTGGCCAGCCACCCTTCTTTTTTTAGATTTGTTTTTTAATTTTTTATTATTTTGTTTTTTATTTATTTTTAAAAATAAAATAATAAAATATTGTTATTTTTAATGCTTACGTGGCAGTTGATGGCCTTAGGATCTCTCCTTGAGAGATCTTGAGAGATCCTAGCCATCAACAAGCTCCCCTCCAATCCATTTTGAACTAGAGAAGAGCTGGATCCATTTTTGGGTAATACCACAATTTACTGTAAAAATTTCATTTAAGGTATGTCCTTATGTCACATATATTATTATGATTATAAAATATATATAATTACGGTGTTCAATGATTTATTTCAATTAAAGTTTATTCTGAAATCAAATATTCTGAATTAAATTGTCGATTTAATTATTGTGAAAACAAATATTTGAATTCATTCGATTTTATTTTATAGAATCAAATATGTATTGATTAATTATTTGATTTTTATTCCTTGATGAGAGGAATAATTAAGGTAACAGCTCTAATTAAGAGTCTCTGACCTACCTATAAATAAGGCTTGTGTATTCCATCAAACAACACTCACTAGTAGGCATAGGTCAGAAGAACTTCTCAATATTTTATTTTCTGTTTTGTTGGTGTAAAGTTGTTCTTCAATCTGCTTGAGCAAAGCAATGGCCAGAGATGACATCTGTGGACCATACAAGGTTTATGTATCTTTATCTTCTAAATGATAAGACTGAGACATTAAATGCTTTCAAAACCTATAAGGTAGAAGTAGAAAAACAAAAGGAAAAGAAAATCAAGATCATAAGATATGATAGAGGCGAAGAGTACTATGGTAGATACACAGAAAATGGACAAATGATAGGTCCATTTGTGAAATTCCTTGAAGAGGAAGATATTGTGGCTCAATATGCCTGGCACACTACAACAAAATGGTGTAGCAAAAAGAAGGAATTGCACACTTATAGACATGGTTAGGAGCATGCAAAGTAATTCTTATCTCCCTTTATTTTTATGGAGTGAAGTCTTAAAAACTATTGTATATGTTTTAAACAGAGTTTCATCCAAGGTTGTCCCTAAGACATCTTTTGAATCATGGAATGGGTGGAAACCAAGTTTAAATCATTTACACATATGGGGTTGTCCTGCTGAAGTGAGGATTTACAATCCAAATTTGAAGAAATTAGACCCAAGGACAACCAGTGAATTTTTTATGGGCTATGCAGTTAACTCCAAGGAATTTAGGTTTTACTGTCCTTGACATAATCCTAAAATTGTTGAGTCTATAAATGCAAAATTTATAAAGGATGTTGAACCTAGTGCTCATCCTCATTTGGTTGAACTGAGGAAACACAAGAGTTGGTCAAGCTCCTTCACACGAAGGACATTTGATTGTGCTTAGGAAAATCAAAATGATTGCCTTGAACCACAATCAATTTCAGAACAGCCAACTCATAAGGAACAGTTCGAATGAGCCTACTCAACCTCCTCCAAATGAGGGGGAAGTAGGATTAAGAAGATTCTCTAGAATAAGCAAACCAGCAATCCCTAGTGATTATGTTGTATACCTCTAAGAGTCTGATTTTAATATTGGGCCTAAAGATGATCCAAAATCATTTTCACAAGGCATGAGTGGAGATAACTCCACATTTTGGTTCAATGCCATGAAGGAAGAGATGGCTAAAAATCAAGTCTGGGATCTCGTTGACTTACCAAAGGGAGTTGTAGCCATAGGTTGCAAATGGGTTTACAAAACCAAAACGGATGCTTCCGGTAATGTTGAACGATATAAAACTAGACTTGTGGCCAAAGGCTTTACTCAAAATGAAGGCATTGATTATCATGAAACCTTCTCTCAAATATCAAAGAATGATTCAATTAGGATAATCATGGCATTAATAGCTCATTTTGATCTAGAGCTACATCAAATGAATATGAAAACAGCATTTCTAAATGGGGATCTTGAAGAAGAGGTATACATGAAACAACCAAGGATTTGATGATAACAATCAGAAGGCTTGCAAATTAAGAAAATCTATTTATGGGCTAAAACAAGCCTCCCGCCAATGATATATCAAATTTCACAAAGTTATTACCTCATATGGTTTTATTGAGAACTTTGTTCATCATATACCTTAAGGTCAGTGGGAGTAAAGTTATTTTCCTTGTCCTATATGTAGATGATATTTTGCTTGCAAGCAATGATTTAGGTTTGCTACATGAAACTAAACAGTTCCTTTCTCAAAACTTTGAAATGAAGGATTTGGGTGAAGCTCTTATGTCATTGGCATAGAGATTCATAGAGACTGAAATCAAAGAATATTAAAATTGTCTCAAAAGGCCTACATTGAAAAGGTTTTAGAGAGATTCAAATCGAAGAACTATTCAACTTCTGTAACACCTATCATTAAAAGGGACAAATTCAGTAAAGATTAGTGTCCCCATAATGCATTGGAACAAGAGCAAATGAAAAGTATCCCATATGCATCTGTAATTGACAGCCTATTATATGTACAGGTCTATACTAGACCTGACATTGCAATGGCAGTTAGAATGCTGGGTCGATATCAAAGTAACCCAGGGATGAAACATTGGAAAGCTGCAAAGAAAGTCATGCGGTATTTGCAAGGAACCAAGGACTACGGTTTGACATACAGACACACTGACCATTTGGAGGTGGTTGGATATTCAAATTCAGATTTTGCTGAATGTGTAGATAGCAGGAAGTTTACTTTAGGATAAATCTTTCTTCTTACTAGAGGGGCTATATCTTGGAGAAACAGCAAGCAAACTATAGTTGCTACATTTACAATGGAGGCAGAATTCATTTGCATGCTATGAAGCCACTACACAAGAATTATAGTTGAGGAATTTTGTTGGTGGTCTCAAAATTGTTGATACTATAGCGAGACCATTCAAGATCTTCTGCGATAATCATGCTGTCATTTTCTTCTCGTAAGAATAATAAAAGTGAAAGCAGTATAAGCATATTGACGCCAAGTACCTTCGAGTGAGAGAGAACGTCAAAAGGAATGAAGTGGTCATTGAGCTAATGATTGCAAATCCCATGACTAAAGGTTTACCAAGAAAGCAGCTTTAAAAGTCATGTGGAGCATATGGGGCATTGATTCATTTGTATTTAGTTCTTTCTAATCACTATAGACATCATGTTATTGTTGTAAAATTTTGTGCAAATTTATTATCTTATCTATGGGGATAAAATTAAAGTTGGACCTGAATGACTCATAGGAAGTTCATTCATAAAGTTTGATTGCCCATATGGTACTCATTTGGGAATATTATATATTATAATACATGGAAGGAACGACTTATTATATAAAGGTTTTACCGCCATGATTCATATGTAGTATACCTTGAGTGAGTGGGAGGATTCCATGAATGGTTGAAATAAATAAAGTAATGGTCATATCATAAAACTGAACACCATAAGAAATTTATATGTCATAAGGGCCAAGTGGGAGAATGTAAGAAATTCCATTTAAGGTACGTCCCTGATGTCACGTATATTATTGTGATTATAAAATATATATAATTACGGTGTTCAATGATTCATTCAAATTAAAGTTTATTCTGTGAAATCAAATATTCTAAATTAAATTGTCGATTTAATTCTTGTGAAACAAATACTTGAATTCATTACTGATTTTATTTTATGAAATCAAATATGCTATATTGATTAATTATTTGATTTTTATTCCTTGATGGGAAGAATAATTAAGGTAATAACTCTAATTGAAGGTCTCTGACCTACCTTTAAATAAGGCATGTATATTCTATCAAATGACACTCACTGATAAGCATAGGTTAGAAGAACCTCTCAATATTTTATTTTCTGTTTTGTTGCTGTGAAGTTTTTATTCAATCTGCTTGAGCAAAGCAATGGCCGGAGGTAACTTTATTTCTAATTTATTTATTAATTAGCCTTAGTTTACAAGCCAACGATTCAAATAGCATAGGAAGCATTGAAAGCATCAAGTGATCACGATAAATAGAGATGAATGAAAAACTCTTGGTTTGTATAGGCATTTTTTTGGTTTTATTTTCAATTTCAAATTTTTTGGTTTTCGAAATGATCTTATTTCAGATTCCCAAGCTTGAGTTTGTTTCTAATATTTCAAAATTTAGGTTTCAAAATTCTCAATCCAAACAATAAACTCACATTGGTTTCTTAAAAAATCCAAAACAAAAAAAAAAATGCCTATCCAAACCAGGCAGCTTCCGATTGAATTAGAGCATATTTAAGATTATGTTTGAGAAATACAACTTTTAAGTTAAAAACCGCTTTGTGACAAAAGTTTCATTTTTAAAAGTAATTTTGAATTTTTTTTTTTTTTACCAAATATGCCTGCTTTTATTTAGTACCACTTTTTAGGTACTAAGGGCATGTTTGGGTGTGCGTTTAAAAATACGTTTTAATACTCAAAAAGTTCGTTTGAAGAAAAAAGTAACCATTTAGTAAAAAAAATTGAAATCGCTTTTAAGAATTCAAAAATCTTAAAATAGCTAAAATGCATTTTAAAAACTTAAAATGAAAGTTTCACGAAAAATACTTTTCGACTTAAAAATTCTATTTCTCAAACGCGAATCTCATCCACGCCTAAAAGTATCGCAATCTCAAACAGGCTAGTAGAGAATCAAAGGCACTAATCATAATAAATCATATTATGAAAAATACTGCAAAAATATCAAATAAAAAATAAAAATAACTTTACCAAAGGACCAGTACGGCATGGGGTAGGCCGACCAATAAGCTCCGTGTATTGCTCCGTCACCATCTCCGGCGACGGCCCAGCAAAATGTAGAGGTCAACAATTCCGCCAATCACCTTGTACGTTATCCTATCACCGCTGTAGAAGACATCCATGCCATTGCTGCTAAGAAGCAGAACTCCGTGGGTGGTCCCCGCCGCCACTCTCCCATCACGGGACGGTGATCGGACGTCCATGTAGAAGGGGTGGGACCCGTAGAGGTTGAGGTCGATATTGACGCTGCCAATGTCGGCATTCCAGAGGGTGAGCGGCTGCTTCTCATTGGGCTGGAGCTTGAAGGAGCTCTTGGTGTGCTCGCCCAGACCGTAGAGCGAGGAGCGCCGCTTGGGGAGGGAGGAGGAGAGATGGATGTACTGGTCCTTGAAGACGAGGAAGTCGTTGGATTTGGCGGATGCGTCGAAGAGGACGTCGTGTGAGGACTTGCGGGTGACGGAGTAGCCGAATGGGGTGGTGTTGTAGAGCGTGAAGATGAGGTCGGAGCTGGGGTGGGACAGGAGGAAGTGGGTTTTGGGGCGCCGAGACGACGTCGTATGATGGTCTTGGTCTTCCGTGAGGAGGCGGTGCGGGGAGTCGGTTTGGCGGGGGACGATGTTCTGCGGGACCTCCCATCGTTGCCGCTCCGAGTCTGTTATTCGGATTCGCAGCCGGTCTCTCGTTTCAAAGCTGCCGGCAAAATCGATGGTCACAGAAATACAGGGTTAAGGTTAATCTCAAAAAATAAAAATACAAAAATAACCTTCTAATATAACTAATAAAAAATCATTTAATTAAAAATAAATTTTAAAAAAAAAATCTTATTCTTATTCTAATGTCCTAATCCAATCTATACCATGATAAGACTTGTATAATGTCTCACAATTTTTTACATTACCCTTAAATTGACACAAATTTAATATAAAATTAAATAATTAAAATTTAATGAATTAATATTTTTAATTAAATAGATGAGTTACCGTATCAAAAAAAAAAAGATGAGTTACAATTAATTTAAATATAATATTTTTTTTTTAACATGTCCATGTAAGAAAGGGGAGAATGAATTCGAACTAGAAATCTTCGCTTCATTAAACGTAGTCTCAATCGATTGAACTATCTCTTGAGAATTTTATACTCGTAGCTTAAGACAACTCAATTCCGACAAATATGAAGTTATGTGAAATTCAGGCAAATTTTACCAAAAAATAAATTCATGAAGATTTTATAATAAAGGAAGACTATAGGGGGCTAAAACGGAATTAGAATATAATTTGATAAAATATAATATATTTTATAGTCGTACGTATGGGTAACACGTGGCAGCATTTGCTTTGTTTTGCTTCACTCATAGCAAGAAAGAAAACAGGCGATAAATTAAGGTCAAAGTCTCAAAATTCATCAGCCATTTTGAAGAATTTCGTAAGAAATGTAGAGAGTGGTACGATGTCGTCATGATCATGTTGAGATGAAGAAGCAAGCATATATACCTGGCGATGAAGTTGAGATTCTGGATGTCGGGCCCGAAAACGGAGGAGCTCTTGATGAGGCCAAGATGAGCGGTCAACGTGTTGCCGGAGGGATCAACGGCGACTGATTGAATTGTGTAGCCATACCCAACTGATTCTTTTTCTTTTTTTCCGTTCAACGGAACCAAGTGAGAAAGGAAGATGCAGAAGAAGAAGAAGAGAAGATGAGGATAAGATGCTCTCTCTCTCTTCCTTATCATTGCTATTTTCGGTAAGACTTAGGAGGAAATGGTCAATAATCTCAAAGAGTAATGATATAGAGCACATCAACGTGAATAATGTGGCAATTTGCAGCCTTGTTGAAACCTTTTTTATTGTTATTTTTATTTTATTTTTTATTTTTTATTTTTTTTGCGGTTATTTTGGTAAGATAATTTGGTGAAAATGGCTGATGTGTATGCTCTAAAAAAATAGTTAAAATAGAAAATTGTACTTTTGATTATTTTAGTAAGTAAAATTTGGTGAGATTAATGATATACTTATCCATAGCCACCTCTTCCTCTTATAAACTTGCCAACCCTTAT